>JAJGOT010000242.1:1145000-1239736 GCA_022457155.1 Cladopsammia gracilis
TGTTGCTTCTCTACCACGTAACACCCAGTATTCTCGCAGCATTGTAAGCGTGTCCCTGACTGCATTGTGTTTGACCTTTGCATGGACATTTTTTATCAAAAGGTTTACAATCATTCTTTGACGGTAGCAAAGCTGGAATCTTGTTCAGAGTAGGAAGGTCTGCATTGTTCAGTCTTCCCTTGCATCTAGCACGCTTTTGTTGTCTAGATACAGTCCAAATTGATCGACTCTCGGTAATGGCGAGGACTGAGAATTCTTTGTCAGGAAATTGATCTCTGGTTTGAAATTGCTTGCTTGAACTGTTTTTATCCAGTATGTTTCGGCTTGGTTGATTTCGAGAGCACTTAATGCCTTTTAGGTTTTACTGGAACTGTCAGAAAGGGTGGAGTTCAAGTTGTTGATAAATTGTAAGACGTATGCTGAAATGCGTAGCAATCATGTCAGTGAGTTGTACTTTGGATCAATAACTGCAACGAAGTCAACCAGAGCTGAATGTTCTTCAGCGTTCAGCAGAGAGTGAGTCACACTCAGGGGACCCTTAACCAACTTGGTCTCGGCTTCATTGCTAGTTGTTTGCACTTCTATTGATTTCGACCATTCACTCTCCGGTTTCTTCAGATAATCTGGACCATTCCACCATAGTGTGCTTTCCACAAGTTCCTTTCCAGAAAGGCCACGGGAAGGCAGGTCTGCTGGATTCTTGTCGTCTGGGCAGTGTTTTCATGTAGTTTCAGGTGAGATCTGGCGAATTTCTTGAACTCGATTTTGAACGCATTGCTTCCATGGCTTCTCTTGTTTGATCCAGTAGAGGACAGTGGTAGAGTCCACCCAGAACGTAGGTTTGATTTCGTGTGGCAGCGAACTGATAAGTCTTGCCGAAATTGTTGCACCAAGTAATTCCAATCTTGGTATAGTTTGCTGCTTTACAGGTGCCACTCTTGTTTTTGACGCAAGTCATTCGACTTCAACATGTCCATCTACGTGCTCAGATCGCAAATAGACTGCAGCTGCATAGGTGTTCTTCGATGCATCACTGAAAGCGTGAATTTGAATGTCGGTTGGTACTTCACTTGAATTTAAGTAGCAGCAAGGCACACGCACATTGTTCAATTGCATCAGGCTAGACACAAAGTTCTTCCATAAAGTTTTATGATTCGCTTCCAGCTCAACATCTCAATCCAATTTCTCCAAGCAGAGGGACTCAAAGTGACACTTCGTGGTAATCATAAAATGACTCAAACGTCCCAGCGGGTCAAATACTTTAGCTGTTAACTTCAACAGCGATCTTTTAGTGACTTGTAGTGTGTTTGCATACTCGATCAGTTCTGTAAAGTCACATAACATTTCATCTGATACAGTGTCCCAGCAGACCCCAAGGGTCTCGACTAGTTTGTCTGGCACTTGACTGGGACCAGTTGTAGACTTTGTGAAGGATTCGTCTTCTTCTTTGATTGGCTGATTTGCTTCGCATTCCTCAGTCTTTGTTTGCACTTCAGCTTCTTCCTTGCTGTTGATAAGCTGAATGAGAGTAGTGGAGTTTGAATTCCACTTCCTCAGGTTGAAACCTCCCTTTGGCATCAGTTCTTTCGATTGTTGATGGATTTCAAATACTTCTTGCACAGTACTCCCACCAGCTAATAATTCATCGACGTACAGCGATTTCTTGATCAACTCGACCAATTCAGGGTGCTGTGTGAGAGTAGCGATTAAGATGGATGGCAAAGGCCTCAGCCCAAATAATAAACAGCAAAATCGCAATTAAAGAACTTCGGAGTTGAGAACAAACGGGTCTTTAAGCCACAGGAAGCGCAGCCTGTCTCGGCTGTTTTCATGAATGTTGATCATCAAGAACGCTTTCTCAATGTCCGCAGAAATTGCGATTCGGTTACATCGAAACCTGGTGAGTACATCTACCAATTGCGGTATGTAATTCAGACCAGTTAGCAAACAATCATTGAGGGAATGTTCTTGTCCTGGGGACTTAGCAGATCCATCATACACGATTCGAAGTTTCGTGGTTTCCATGTTCTTTCGAATAACTGCGTGATGAGGCAAATAATGCAAGTTCTCTTTGTCTTTCTTTGTTCTTTGTTTGTTTCTTTGTTTCTCTTTGCTTTTCAGCTCACAGTTCTTGCACCCTTTTGATAATTCCTGCCGCAAGTTGCTGTTGAATAATGCTATCATATTCTCGTAAGACATCTGGCATTTTGTTTAACTTGAAGTGCATAGATTTCAGCCGGTTGTAGCAGATTGTAATTGTCGGGAATGGGTAAACAATCGCTCTTCCACGGAACTTCGACTTCGTATCGCTGTGCGTTGTGTTTTTTGTTGACAAAGTCGTCTTTCAGTTGGCAGGCATCTTTCGCTCCTTGAATTCCAGTAGACTCAGTTTGCCAGAATTTCTCAAGCACTTTGATTAGTTCGGCATTTTCCGGTGCGGTGAGAGGCAATCCCCTGAAATAATCAAATTAGCTGAAATTGTATCGGCTGTCACGGAGTCACGCAAGGGACCAGATAAAAGCCACCCAAATTTGCTTCCCACTGCTGTGGGACCATAATCTCCTCGTACGGTTTTGCCATTGACAATGTCCCAATTGTGGTCGGAACCAATAAGTACATCGATTGATCCGTAATCGTCGTCTAAACTATCAGCCAGTTGTAGATCCTCTAAATGAGGCAATGGAGAACAAATAGTAGGATAATTTAGTGCAGTTATCTCGACTTCGTTTTCGTGTTTCTTGAGTCGGAATTTTACAACTTCACAGCTTTGTTTTCCAAACGTATTGCCACCAAAAGTGTTCAAATGAAGCGTTTCAGTTTTGATGGGCTTCAAATTCAACCTTGACTTCAAATTGCTTGTAATGTAAGTGCGCTGGCTCCCATTGTCCAACAAGATACGCATGTATGTTGATTTCGAGTTGTCTTTATTGGAGGCCACTGGCTTTGCCGTCTGCAAAAGCACTGTTCCGTTGTTTCTGACGGTGTTGGTGGTCGTTGTCTCGCTGATTTCTCCATCAGGTGGGTTGCTATTCGGCCTTTCATCGGTGTTAAGATTCGAACGAAATGGATAGATTGACTGATGATGGCATTGTTGACAATGACGGCAAACCTTCGGATTTCTGCAAATGTTTGCATGATGACCTTGTCTGAAAAATTCAAATATTTACGCTCTTTGATCAAAATTTCTCTGCGCTGTAAAGGAACTTTGACCCTTTCACATGACGCCGAATAATGAAATTCCCCTGCGGCTCCTTCGAGTACCGAGTTTAGGTAACTGAATTTATCGACTTTCGAAATGTCTTGGTTTTCGTGAATCGCTGATTGAAAGCTATCCCAAAACGTGCTCCATTTAATAACGTCTCCTCGAAACTTCGGTAGCCTTATCCTTGTTTGGCCTGTTCTTAATGTAGATTGACTCGCCGTATTTTCGTTGTTATCACTCGGGTCAGTTGATCTTCGCTTTAACTTCAATTTGATCTTTCGTTTGAATTCCATAATCTTCTCTACTGCTCGTTGGGATTCTTTGATTTCGTTTTCAATCGACGTAATTTAGTGCAATTGAAAGCTATCCCAAAACGCACTCCATTTAATAATGTCGCCTCGAAACTTCGGTAATGTTAACTTGGGTAGCCTTTTACTTTGGCCTTTTACTTTGGCCTGTTCTCGATGTAGATTGACTCGCCGTATTTTCGTTATCACTCGGGTCAATTGATCTTCGCTTTAACTTCAATTTGATCTTTCGTTTGAATTCTATAATCTTCTCTACTGCTCACTGGGATTCTTCGATTTCGTTTTCGATCGACGTAATTCGGATATAAGAGGCATCCCAATAGACGGAGAAGAAACAAAAATAAGTTTATACGCAGATGACACTACTTTAATCCTTGACGGCACAAAATCATCATTACAATTTTCACTAACCACATTGGATGCCTTTCAAACGGTATCTGGCCTTAAAATCAACAACGAAAAAACCGAAGCCCTCTGGATCGGAGCGCTTAGTGGAAGTGAAAAAGAATTGTTTCCCGAGCATAATTTTAAGTGGGCCTGATAGAAATCCACACATCAAAGGACTTCACAATCTTTATTTTCGTCTATCAGAGGACTGTATAGCTTCACAATCTCGCTACAATCTTAAACTTTCGAGGTAACAATCTTTTCAAAACACTCGTGCTTTCTCTCACGTTCATTCACAACATCTGAACATTCTCTCTTCGAGCACATGATTCACTTGTCAATCAACTTGAAGCTACCCGTGACCAGACACGTAACTCTACGTGTGTGTAACGCAACTACGGATTTCGGACACTCTCCCCCCTCTTGACTCATATGAGTCAAGAATACTGCCACAAGGTCAGTAGTTTTCCTGGTTAGCCAAGCGGCTTATCTTCCTAGCAGCATCCAAAGCCGCCGCCCTGCGAGGCCGACTGCCTCCCTGCTAATCTGCTGGTTGCACTTGATTTCTGTCTTGCCTCTTACCTGCGTTCAGCCCGGCATCAACTTCGATCGGATACAATTTCTGAACTGGCCTAGTTATGTGAATATCCCTCCCCTTGGTGATTACCCTCACATGTGCCCCTCTTACCTCTTTGTCTCGTCCACAAATCAACCCCTCTACCACTCCCATCTTCCAGAGACCTCTCTTCACTCCATCTTCATGTACTACCACGACATCCCCTTCCTTAGGTGATCTTCCTTTCCCGGCATTTTTGTTTTCGTGACTCTCCCGTAAGGCAGTTAAATATTCCCGTTGCCACCTCTTCCAAAAATGTTGAAGCCTCTTGGTCAGGTACTTGTGCCTCCTGGTATATGTTGCACTGCTTTCTCCAAACTCTTCTTCTGACTCTAGTAACTCTGGCAATGACTGAATCCTTCTTCCATAAATCAGATGGGATGGGGTAAGTACCTCCTCTGATGGGTTGTTGTCGTCGTAAGTTAGCGGCCTTGAATTGAGGGTACCTTCAATCTCCACAAGGACTGTCAACATCTTGTGTAAGGAAAGTCTTGCATTTCCAATGACCTTTTTCAAGCATGTTTAACCATTTTTACCATCCTTTCAAAAAACCTGCCCCACCACGGGGCCGTCGCTACGTTAAAACGCCACTCAATACCCTTGTCTCCTAGTTCTGCTCTTACCTCAGGATGTCGAAAAAGTGCGCGTATATCTTTCTCTGCTCCTTTGAACGTCTTCACATTATCAGACACGATCAAGGTGGGGGTTCCTCTTTGTGCAGTGAACTTCCTCAGACACCTGAGGAATGTAGCAGTCGAGAGATCTTCCACTAAGTCCAAGTGCAGTGCCCGAGTAACACAGCATGAGAATAGGCAGACATAAACCTTCTTTAACTGCTTACCTCGCCCCTTGACATACATTGGCCCAGCAAAATCTACCCCTATCTTCGAGAAGGGAGGGGCCGGATTGACCCTAAATTCTGGTAAACTCGCAGTCGCTGGTTGAGTAAATGCTGTTCCCTCCCACGTCTTGCATGTCACGCACCGGGACAGTATCTTCTTCACAACTTGTCTCCCTTTGGCACCCAGAATTTGGTTCGCAGTTCTGCAAGAGTACTCTTTACTCCACAGTGGAGGACTTCCTTGTGACATTTTTGAATTTGTAGGGATGTCAGGTGATGGTCCTTGGGTAAAATAATTGGTTCCTTAGCTTCTGTGGGCAAATCAGCATACTCCAGCCGTCCCTTACATCTCATCACACCCTTACTGTCTTCAGTAAGACCAAACTTCTTAGACAGCTGCTTGTAGTTCTCTTGACACTTTAACTCTCTTTGTGCTGCTTTAATCCAGTCTATCTCTGCTTCAGTCAGCTCTTGCAAGGATAGTGGTCCATGCTTCCCTTCTGACTTTGTTTTCTTGGCCACATGGAAGCAAAACCGTTTAAGCCACGCTGTCACTCTCAAAACCATCCTTAGGCAACTGTACTTGTTAATTTCAATGACTTTGTCTATCCTCACATCCAGGTCAGTTTGGGCCACAAGAATGCTGGTTGTCCTCTCTTCTCAACTTTCAGTGGTAGGCGACACTGATCCCTCTGAAGGCCAACTCTCGTCTGGCTCTGTTAACCAAGCAGGACCTTGCCACCACAATACATTCTGCTTTAACTCGGATGCAGACATTCCTCTTGACCCAATGTCCGCAGGGTTCTCTTGACTTGGACAGTACCTCCAATCTCCTTTGTCACTCAGCTTCAACATTTCGTTCACGCGGTGCTTGACAAATTGTTTCCATTCGCCTCTGTTCATAATCCAGAACAAGGCCGTCTGACTGTCCAGCCATAGTTTCGAACGCTTAACACTCTGCTGCGAGGCAAGAGCACCTTCAACATTGACCATAAGTTTCACTAGTATAAATGCCCCCATAAGCTCCAGTCTTGGAATTGACAGCTCTTTCAACGGTGCCACTCTAGTCTTTAAAGTCAACAATCGTGCATATCTTCCTACCTGGGTTCTATAAACAAGGTACACCACTCCACAGTAGGCCTTCTTACTCGCATCCGCGAAACCATGAAGTGAACACTCCTCCACCTTCTCATGAGGATGGTCATAAATGCAGTGCTTTACATCAATCCTACGACAGTCAATGAGGCCTCTTACCCAATCTTCCACTCCCTTCTTGACTCCTTTTAGCTGCTCATCCCATTCACACTTTTGGCGACATATCTCTTGGAATATGACCTTGGCACTGACTCCAACTGGACTAATTAGTCCTAGGGGGTCATAGACTCTGGCTAGTAGCCTTAATGTGTTCCGCTTAGTGGCGGGCAAGCCTTCAGCACACTGCGCAATTGCTGCCAGATCAAGACTAAGGACATCAGCTTCATAATCCCACTCACATCCCAACACCTTCTGGCTTTTGCTTCCCAACTTCATACCCATAGAAGACTTAGCATAACTAATGTCTTCCTCTGTCACCACATCTTGTTTATTACCAATCTGAGTTTCAGTTGCCATTTTGGCCCTTACCTGAGCATCATTCGTCAGCCATTTTCTGAGTTTAAAACCTCCTTCGGCCATTCTACTATGAGTCTTCTGGTACAACTCCATACTTTTTCATGACGTTGCTCCACCACCAACAAAATCGTCAATGTAAAATGAATCCAACAACTTCGCTACAAAACTTGGGTCAGAAATTTCATACCTTTGGACATGATGTCGAAGTGTAGCATTTAATACAAATGGGGATGCATTCAATCCAAATACAACCCTACAAAACCTGTAGACAACAACTTGGGACAAATCATGGGGTTTCTCTACCCACAAGAAGCGCAGGCAATCTCTATCCTCTGGGTCAACTTCCACATTCAAAAAGGCCTTTTCGATATCTCCCACCAGGACCACTCTATTTTCCCTGAATCGAAGTAAAATGTTGTAAAGCAAGGGGGTCAAAGGGGGTCCAACGTGCAAACAATCATTCAAACATGCAACACTCTTGCTTCCTTTCGAGGAAGCATCATATACCACTCTTACCTTGGTAGTAGCTGACTCTTGGCGAACAACTGCTTGGTGTGGTAAGTAATGAATGCTGGGGGCCTTTTCCAACTCCACTACCTTTTCTATCACTCCCACTCTTAACTGATCTCCTATGATCTTCCCATTCTCCTTGAGAATCTCAGGATCCTTCTCTAGTCTTCGCATCTGAGTTTTAAGACGATACAGACTGGTTTCATAATTACTGGGAAGTTCTGGTTGTCCCTCCTTCCAAGATAAGCGAACAGAGTATCTGGTCCCATTGAATGAGATGCTATTTTCAAATGACTCATGAACTTGTTCAGTAATCTCTCTAATACCCAGTGTCTCCAGATCCCACAATCTTTGAACATCTAGACTTTCTTGCTCTTCAACAGAGCTTGCAATGAAATTTACCTGCGTGAAGTGTACATCACTGCATGCGTCTGCCCTTCATGGGTCCTGACAAGACCCACCCCAATTCAGTTTCTACAGCAACGGGCTCGTCAAAGTTGCCACTTATTGAGCACCCTTTCTGAAATTGCCACAAGAAGTCTGCCCCGATCAACACATCTATAACCATCTCATCCTTTCCCTTACTCACATCAGAGAACCACAGCCCTTTTAAGTGGGGGTAATCAGATTTTACTAATTCTTCATGGGTATTTGGTATACTAGAAATTTCGGGAACTATGTATGCCTCCATGTTAATGAACCTCTCCCCCCCTATAGGACTCACCTTGACTTGGACAACATCCCTTTGCTTCATATCCCTTGAGCGTTGTCCAAATGTACTTATTGCAAGCCAGTCTTGACTGGTAACAGGAAGCCGCGCAAACCTAGCAACTCTGGCTGTGACAAAGGAACGATGGCTGCCGGCATCAAATAAAACTCTGACCCTCCCTGGTGATGACTGCACGGGCAGTCTGTAGGGCTACACGATCTCCCGCAGCCACGTGAAAACTACTGGGACTAGTAGTGGTAGGGTTACCCTCTGGTCTAACTTCAAATTCACCGACTGTTGGCTTATCCTGCTTATCACAAATTGAAATGTGGTGGGACTTCCCACACTTGTTACATAATTCAATCGACTTACAATCACGGGCTCTGTGGCCCTTTTGTATACATTTGAAACATCTACCGTACTTAACTAAAATGTTCTTACGTTCATTCACGTCGCTCACTTTCTTACAGTTCACTGATGCGTGTCTTCCAAGGCAAAACGCACAGTTCTCCACTTCCTGCTTTGTGTGAAATGTGTTGCTGTCCTTCCTGTTCTGCGCATTTCCACCTGCCAACACTGTAGTAATGGTCTTCCCTCAGTTCTAACTCCTTTAGAAACGCGCTCAACAACTCCTCCATTGACCAGTTCAGAAAGTCGGCTCCCCTTGTGATAGTCAGGCGAAATGCTTCGGGCAACTTTTGTAAAACGGCGGGAACTACCACTGCTGCAAAGGTAGTTTCGTCCACTCCAAGAGCCTTGAGACCTCTATAATGAGCTCCACAACCGTTGTAGAGTTTCCTCAAACGAGTTGTATCTTTATCGCTGAACACTGGCACTAAATTTAGCAAGTCATTCACATGAGCACACTGTATGGCAGTTTCTTTTCCATACTTTTTCTTCAAAACATCAACAGCGGCCGCATAGTTCACTGCTGTCAAGGAGAATCCCGCGATGGTCGATCTGGCCGGTTCAGTGACTAAACTTCGCAAGTAGGAGAATTTGTCGACGGCTGTGAGGCTTTTGTTGTGGTCGATGGCGCTTTCGAAAGCGTCCCAAAATTCTTGCCATTCTTGGATCTTCCCGTGAAATTTCCTTACTTCAAGCTTGGGGAGTCTTGCTTTTGTCTTGCTTTGCTGAGGGATTCCTGACGCCATGTTTAAATTATGAACTTGAGCGGCCGGTGACGATACACTTTGCTGAACCATCGGCAATGGCGGATCAAATTTACTCATTTCTTCCATTCTCATTAAGATATCGTTCAGTTCTGCTCTCACTCCATCACTGTTCTCAATTTCCTTCTCGATACGCTCTTCGACTCCCTCGGTCGTCCCACTTGCAATCAGGTCAATTATTTGGTCATCCAATGTTTTGAGCAACTCTATCTTCAGTCGCATCGACTGAATTGATTCTTTCAACCAGAATTTATCCACTGGATTATATCATCACTCAGCCTGTCTTTCAAACGATTAAGAAGTTTAGTGGCAGATCCTCTATGAGCCGCTCTGATTTTAACTGTCTTAGCTACTTCTGACATATTTTCAGTCCGCGCATGTGGTCAGTCTTGTCGACGTCTTCAAGCTCGATTATCCGGCTCGAAGGACCACTGTGATAAAAATCCACACATCAAAGGACTTCACAATCTTTATTTTCGTCTATCAGAGGACTGTATAGCTTCACAATCTCGCTACAATCTTAAACCTTGGAGGTAACAATCTTTTCAAAACACTTGTGCTTTCTCTCACGTTCATTTACAACATCTGAACATTCTCTCTTCGAGCACATGATTCACTTGTCAATCAACTTGAAGCTACCCGTGACCAGACACGTAACTCTACATGTGTGTAACGCAACTACGGATTTCGGACAGGGCCAAAGACTCCGTAAAGGCACTTGGCGTGTGGTTCTCTACATTATGCAAAAAATTGCAAGCCCTAAACTTTTAGGAAAAAACGGAAAAAATTCAAAACCTAATCAAAAGTTGGACTTTCTGCCGATTAACCTTTTTGGGGAAAATAACCATCATAAAAGCTTTCCTGACTTCACAATTAGTTTACATTTTAACGCCTTTGCCAACAGACCATTGCACTCTAAAGGAAATCAATCATCTCTTCAATTTCCTATGGGATGGTAAAAAGGACAAATTTAAGCGCTCTGTTATGATAGACGACTACAGGAATGGGCGAGCGAAAATGATAGATATTTTCACATTCAATGCTTCACTTAAAACTACCTGGATAAAAAAAAATGTATAGATGAAAACAATAATGGTAAATGGAAAAATCTATTTAACCTTTCACTTAAGAGGTATGGTGGTCCACTCGTTTTTAAAGGGAATGTCAGCAAAAATGACATTAACAAAATGAACATCAAAGATACCTTTTTAAGAGAACTTCTTGAAATATGGGCGGATTTGAATTACAAAACGGCCATATCTTCGAAGAATGGCTCTGTGGAACAATTCTTTGGTAGGTATAGCAAATGCACCAGTTTATTATAGGCATTGGGCCTACAAAGGAATTTTTCACCCACAACATATTATGGAAAACGGATCAAGTACCAACAGTTTCTTAAGTTATAACGATTTTCAAGCCAAATTCGCAATCAAGACCACTTTTGTAGAATATTATGGCATTACATCGTCACTACTGGGTATTCGCCAAAGGATTGCTCCACAACCGCCTGATCATCATAAAATCAATAGCACTGACTAGAGCGTCAAAGCTTTAAATTGTAAAAATCTTAGCCACGCTGTTTATAAGGCTCTGTTATCTAAAAAAGTGACTGCTCCTGAAAAAAGCCAAACAAAGTGGGAAGTAGACTGTGAAATCGAAAAGCTAGAAACCATTCAATGGCAGCAAATATTTTTGAAACCTTTTATTTGTACTCAAAGCTGCAAACTTAGGAACTTTCAATTCAAGTTTATTCACCGTAGAATCGCCACTAATACATTTTTGAGTAAGATTGAAATAAAGGATAACGAAATGTGTTCTTTCTGTCAAAAAAAATCCGGAAACACTGTTACATCTTTTTTGGGACTGCCCTATAGTGCAATCTTTTTGGAAAGCCTTGGAAAACTGGCTAATCACCCAAGGTCTACTTTCCGATAATGACAAAATAAATAAACTGTTGGCTCTAGGCTTAAATACTGAAACTTCCGCACCATCTCTACTTGATTTCTGTACTCTTCTTGCACGATATTTTATACACGCCTGTAGAATGAAGCAAACGTTTCCACAGATTTTAAGCATGATTCAACAAATTGAATACTATGCTTTGTTAGAAAAGCACTCTCTTACAAAAACATCCTTCAAAAAAAAAATGGAATGGCTTGCTTGGTTTTGTAAACGGCCTTACTTTACCGAGTTTTTACTCATCTTCCTAGAATGTAAATACGTTTAACTACTGTGAATGTTTAATCTGAGCTGTAAGCAAGCTAAGAAAGTAAGCCACTATCTCTCCTGTCCGTGCCCTTTTCCCTATGCATTTTTTTTGTCTTTATTTTTTTTACAACAACTATATTTATTATTTTTAGGACAACTGATGTATTAATTTACTTATACTGTAATTAGTGTTAAGGATTGTACGTATTGTAAGTAGTGTTTTTGTGTTGCAAATAGAGGGTTGTCCAATACACCCGAACTGAGTCGATTCGTCTAGGTTTGCTGACGAATCGACAACCGGAAGTCGATTTGCGAGAGACTTAGTAAAAAATACGGCAAGAAGGCTATGAACACTAAGGAGGGTAGCAAATGTTGACGATTCGACTCGATTCGACTCGAATCGCGCGATTCGTCTTGCGTAAAGTCGAATCGACTCAGCGGAAGTCGATTCGCGAGAGACTTAGTAAAAAATACGGCAAGAAGGCTATGAACACTAAGGAGGGTAGCAAATGTTGACGATTCGACTCGATTCGACTCGAATCGCGCGATTCGTCTTGCGTAAAGTCGAATCGACTCAGCGGAAGTCGATTCGCGAGAGACTTAGAAAAAATACGGCAAGAAGGCTATGAACACTAAGGAGGGTAGCAAATGTTGACGATTCGACTCGAATCGCGCGATTCGTCTTGCGTAAAGTCGAATCGACTCACCAGAAGTCGATTCGTGAGAGACTTAGTAAAAAATACAGCAAGAAGGCTATGAACACTGAGGAGGGTAGCAAATGTTGACGATTCGACTCGATTCGACTCGAATCGCGCGATTCGTCTTGCGTAAAGTCGAATCGACTCACCGGAAGTGGATTTGTGAGAGACTCACAAAAAAATAAGGCAAGAAGGCTTTGAACACTAAGGAGGGTAGCAAATGTTGACGATTCGACTCGATTCGACTCGAATCGCGCGATTCGTCTTGCGTAAAGTCGAATCGACTCACCGGAAGTGGATTTGTGAGAGACTCACAAAAAAATAAGGCAAGAAGGCTATGAACGCTAGGGAGGGTAGCAAATGTTGACTATTCGACTCGTACTTGGAAGCTTGCACTTATGTCACTACTATGTGACGTTGCAAGGCAATAAATCGACTCAACGGAAGTCGATTTGCGATAGACTTTAAAAGGTTAAATGCAGCAAAAAGGCTATTTACACAGGGGATGGTAGCAAATGTTATGTTATGGAATTGAATTGATTCGAGTTGTATCGGTACGTTTTGCTCCCGTAAAATCAACTGTACCGTACTCAAGAAAAGTCGTTTTCATTGAGCGCGGTGGCTCACGGGTTAGCTCATTCCTAGAGCCTTATTTTGAATTGGTTCGCGAACGCATTCTCGTCTGCAAAAAAAAAGTCGAGTAATAATAACCCAAAATATTGAGTGAAATGTTGAATCCACATTGACGCCAAAAATTGAGTAAACTGAAGCATCAGTGTTGAGTAAAACATACCAACAATGCGAGTATAAGGTCAAAAGCACAAGTTCAAGTTGTTGGGAAAGCCGTTTATCGTGGGGGAGGACACGGGATGGAAACCCCATTCGTTTACAAGTTTACTGGACCGCGAAGAAACGTTGATATGCTTAATAAATTATATTAGACATTGCAAATAACCGATCTGTAAGAAAAGAACAGGAAATGGAGTTGAAGAGAAAAGCCACAGTGGAAGGCAGCAGAAACAAGAAGGCAAGATAACTTTGAGAGCCTTGAAATGCTGCAAAGTGACGTCTTTCAGATCTTTTGTAGTATCTATTCATGCATCCTTTTTACTGAACACTGCAATGAACATGCTAACCACTAAACACCTTTGCCTAAAAACATTCAATAAAATATTTATGCGTTATTGTTTGTCATATGGTGTCTGTTTTCATTCAGCAGCCTCACCAGGCATTTTGCCGACTGGTCGTATTAACGGGGTAATTTTATAAAGAAAATAACGACTGAGGACTCCAAAAGATGGTCGTTGGTCGTAATAACGGGGTTTTCAGATAAGAAAATTAGTGGGCTTTTGTTCGGGCCACAATAAAGTGGTCGTAATAACGGGGTGGTCGTATTAACGAGGTGGTCGTATGGCGGGGTTACTCAATATACGGTGTTAAAACAACTCACAATAATTTCATCCTGGTTTACTCGTTTAATGAGAAAACGTCACTCATATTAAAAGGTAAATGCTTATTTCAATAGTTAGTAAATTTATCCACACACAAAACACAAAATTGGTACATAATATTAATATCTCCATGTGTACCCCAACAGTTGTGAAATGACATAATAAAGTAGACTTTTATTGATCTCTGCTTTAACAAAAACCCTATTTTGTCATAAACTTGGATCAAATAAATCCATTATATAAATTATTTCTTTTTTGAAATGGCTCTTCCCAATAAAAAGTAATGCTTAACTTAGTGTTAACTATTCATCACTTGTAAAAAGAACATATACTGTTTAAAACTGAATGAACAAAAAAGTGTTCTGTGTTTTAATATCAGGTTAAAAACCCAAGGCGATTAAGCCAATAGTTTTTACACCTGCAGACTTGCAGACAAGTCAGGGCTCATCACTAACACTCAACGACTTTCCACTGGAGATTACATTGTCTCATCAGAATGTGAAAAAAGAAAATGAATATAGTTGCCCGATCCGCAAAGTAATGCTGTTAATCTTGGGCAATTCTGAAAAGCTAGTTTTTCATTTTAAAGTCTTCAGCAAAAAATGTACAAATAAAATGAAAACAAACCTCTACAACCCTGTATTGCTGAATTTGACCCTCGACCTGAACTGCAAAACAATGTAAACTGGGCTAGTCATGATACTAGGATGAGGCCCCCAATTTTTAATGGGGGACCGACATCTTACTTTAATAACTGTTAGACATGGTGAGAGGGGACTCCCATAAAAAAAAAATTACAGGGGTGCTCGTCGTACCTTTTGGGGTCAAAATTTGTAGTTTGGTACCGCTTAGGGTCCGAAAATCTACAATGACCACCATTAGAATTACTGTGGTACTTTTTTGGGTATTAAGCCAAAAGAATATGACAGAAATATGACGTGTTGTTTTGAATTGGTACCTCTTAGAGGTAAAACTTCTCTTGAACCATACCAATGAGCACTGCCGTCATTTTTATATTTTATGAGAGTCCCCAAACTAAAACGATTCAATGCTATAACGCTTCTGTGCAAAAAGCATCATAAATGTTCTTCGATGCATTATGTTTTTGTCATGGAAACGTTGTAGCATTGAATCGTTTTAGCATGTCCTTTTCATTGTGCCTCAACTACATGCTACATTTTGACAAACTGTCAATATCATTTACAATAGATTATTCGACTGACTATCACCAGATTTATAAAGTGGTATTATTTTGGCAACTTTCATTTTTTCTGGTACAATACCTGTTTGAAGTGATAGGTTTATAATTTCACTTAAAGGAACTGAAATCTCTGAAATATGTTCTTTAATTAATTTTGTGCTGATTCCGTAAAAACTAAAACTTTTCTTATTTTTAAATAATAATATGGTGGGTGTGAAAAATAGACTATTGATATACAGTTGAACCTCCTTAATTATAATACGGACACCAAAGGGACAGACCAAAGTGTCCGTATTATAGAGGTGTCCGTATTATAGAGGTAGGGATTGTATGAATTTTTGTATCTTTGGGACCAAGAGAACTGTCTGTAATAGAGGTGTCCGTATTAGAGAGGTGTCCGTATTAGAGAGGTGTCCATAATGAGAGGTTCGACTGTAGTTGCCCTTTAAGTATGTCTTATAATATCAGTTACAGGAATGTTATTAGCAAGATTTTGTCCTACAGTGTATGTTGGAAAAAAATGTACCAAACTTATTTGCAATTGTGTAGAAGTCACTGTCTTTAGAATTAGTGCCATTAAATTGTGTTGGATAATTATCCTTTGTTTGTTTTTTTGTTGAGAAGGCCATTTAAGAGTCTCCAAGTTTCTTTCATGTTGTTTTTGTACAATTCCAACTTTTTATTAATATATCATCTCTTAGATATCCTTAGATGACTGGTTAATTTGTTTCTATAAGTACTAAATTTCTTTTTGTTTTTGGTAGTTGGAGATCTAATAATGTTTTTCTAGAGTACATTCTTCCTCTTAATTTATTTGAGTAAGGCTTTGGTTACCCATGTCTTTAAATCAGATGTGAGTTATTATGTAAATTCCTTTTAATAGGAAATTATTATAGAAAATATTTGGATCCCTATCATCTTTATGTTTTGACCAATCCACAGATTTCAGTTTGTTTATAAACATTTCCAGAGAGGCAGTGTTATGGACTCTAGTTAGTTTTTTCAGTTTTTGTACCACTATTATAACTGTTAATCATGTGAAAATGAAATATAGGAATGTGATCTGAAATGTCTGCACATAGCAGCCCATTAACACAAGCTGGATGATTGTCAAAATCATTTGTAAAGATATTATCTATAAGTGTAGCTGTATGTGACATTATTCTAGTTGGCTTAGTTATAAGAGGTTTCAGAATGGCTGTTTCTGCCCAAGCATAAACTGGAGTTAATGTTTAGCTCAATTGAACCTAAAAGCTCCCTGCTGTTTGGCAGTGTTTTTCCCGGTAATCGATCTTTTGTACTTTGCATCGTAAACACGTACTTTTACCCGCCCCCTATTCTTAACATCCAATTACATTTCAAGCCTGCACATGCTCATAGAGTATCAGCCAATCAGCTTCAAGTAAACTTGCCATGTTTATGTTAATGTACATCAGTCGCGGTCAATCTCCCAATTCAGCTCAGTTTCACTGCTAAAGTCAAACGTTTATTTCCCCACCCACCCACCACAGTATATATAGTTATTGTTATCACTCTCTGCTTTCGTATTTCTAGGTAGGCCATTCTCGCCTAACCGCTTATAACATTTATTGTTTGTTTCAAAAAAACAAAAATTATAGCAGATATGTAATCTGTTATGTGGTTTTAGTTTTAATAAATGGTTTGGGGGAGAAGCGTTGCTGGCGACAACCCTTCAGTCCCACACTGAAGCGATGCCTGGGTTGCCTTAGCTTGGGTGATAAACAGTGGTGACGTCCACTTCCCCTCGCTAAGCGGCCTTCTAGGAGCTTGGCATAGGTACATGCTGCTCAGAGTAGCTGTGCTCCATGAAACCCATCCCATGGTTTATATGCCACTCGCTGACCGGCAGCACTTGGGTCCTGGGCAATGCCTATCCCTCTACCTTCTCCCACAAAATAGGTGCCTTTCAATTGTGCGTTGACATTAAATGACGAATAAACAATGTCAATAAACTTGCTTGCAATGTCTGACTCGTTTGAATTAATTAAATTTATGTTATAATCCCCAAGTAAGTAACATCTTTTGCCTTCAAAATTAATCTTTTCAATTATTTCTGTTAATTTTGCAAGAAAGCAGTTAATGTCTGAATTAGGTGCCCTATAAATAACACCTATTATTGTGTTTACATTGTCTTCAGTATTTTTTTCCACAAACAGTGATTCCATTACATCTTGATCATAAAATCCCAAATCTTTTCTTAATTTATAGTTTGATTCATTTTTAATGTAAAGCCCCACTCCACGTCCAGTCCTGTTTTCCCTTCCTTCACAAATAAAATTATAGTTTTGTAATTGAATCATATCATTTGCCTCTTTTAACCAAGTTTCACTAATACATGTACCAATGAAATCAGGTATTATGGATAAAGAATTGATCATTTGTTCCAAGCTTTCAAAATTTTTACTTAAACTTCTAGCATTCACATGTAATACTGAAAATGAGTTATCAGTGTTTATGCTTCAGTTTTGTAAAAGACTGTTCAGTTCATTAGTTAATGAATGATTATAGAAACTAGTATCAGGGTCACTATTTTCATTTAGAATGTAGTTGGAGTCATCTGTAATTTTATTTAATATTGATGGATTTAAGAACTTATATTAAGTTCACTAAAATCCTTTATATTTATAATCCTGGAAGGTCCTAAAGAAAATTCAGCTAGGGCAAGGTGGAAATCATAGTCATTTAAATGATTAAATGGTAGTATTGCCATAATACATAATTGGCAAAACCAACCTTCAGAACTTTTTGATAGTTCAATGTACTCATTGTAAGTAAGACTTAAATCTAAAGCAATTCAAATGAATTATAACCCAACATCTTACCTCGATTCTTCACTTCTAGCTTTAATCTGGCGATCAAAATCACTTTTCTTAGCACCAGAAATTCCTTCTGAATCGTTTGCTGTCGTTTCTGGGTCGTTTGTCGTCATCCAACTCCTTTAAATGTTGAGTTAGCGATCTCTCAGATGAGGTCGCCAAAATGCAAACAGTCATGTTGAAAAACTTGTCATGTAAGCCACATTGGTCACAGGTACCCCAAGCTCAAGTGCTGTTTAAACGTCGTGGTATAGAAACTGTTTCGTAATAGCGACATTATAAGGATTTGTATGGGAAAATTCGCTTCGAATTTGAGTGTAAAATTACGAACGATATTTCAATGAAAATGGCTCATCTGAAATTCTTTGTGTGTTTATTTGTGTCTTGAGTGGTTTGGGGGTCTATTCGAAGCGATTCCAGCGAGTTTTAGTTCCACTGTCTCTTACTCCCTAAAAGAGAGTTGCCTCTTCTTCAACGTATATTGATTTATACCACACTGTACACCATAAATGAGTAAATACATAACAGCCGGTGAAAATTTTCGTTTTCTTTCTACATGTAAGTGTCTCGCAAATCGACTTCCGGGAAGACGGATCGACTACAAGAACCCCGAATCGAGTCGATTCGAGTCGAATCGAGACGATTCGTTCGCATTTTCTACCCTCCCTGCTTGCCGTGTCACGCGTGACCAATTTCCGGTGAGTCGGATCGATCGATGGTTCGTGTCGAACCGAGCACACGCGCGATATGCTCCTTTCTCGTGCACACGCTTTAAGAACGAGAAATATTCATGTCATTGTTTCATTTGACCACATTTCCGGTGAGCCCGATCGGTGAGCGCAAACGGTGGTTTCAACTTTCTCGAAGATGGTTCGTGTCGAACCGAACGCACGCTTGATATATTTCCGTTCTCGTGCACACGCTTTAAGAACGAGGAAGGTTCATGCTGTGTTGTTGTCTTAAGCAACCACACTAAAGACCGTCGTGTCAAACCGAGCACACTCTTGATAGCTTTCGTCGCGATATGTTCCTTTCTCGTGCACACGTTTTAAGAACGAGGAAGGTTCATGTTGTGTTGTTGTCTTAAACAACCACACTTCCGGTCTGCGGAACCACACTTCCGGTTAGTCGGTCTGCTAAATCGCGACCTGTTTCCGGTGAGAGTTGAATCGTCAACTGCCTTAGACGAATCGACTCAGTTTGGGTGTATTGGACATGCTTGTGCAAATAAAGTAAAAAAAAAAAGACACGCCATTGAGAGGGCAAAGGTTCTTGTTTCTGCAGTTACATTTGTTAGTTTCCATGTTAGTGTTAGTGTCGTTGTCATCCTAGGATTTTTGCGTTGTGGCGTTTGATGATGTTTGCCATGTTACCCTTGCAGCTGTAGCTGACTTTCACATTGTTCCTATTAAACAGGTTGTGGAGAGTGTGTGTTTTAGGGAAATGTGGAATGATCTTGCAACATTCATCTGGACATTTTCGCTGTAAGGTGGGTTAAACCAAATGATGTTTCTTGGTCTCTTTCTGTTAGTGGCCCTCGTTTGGTTCTCCCTTCTCATATATTGAATATTCTCATGGTAGCCACTGGTCTTGAGGGCATCATTGTAAATCTTTGAGGCCTTGTTGAACTCGCCAGAGTCGTACGACAAGCTTGAGATTTGAGTGCTTATAGTCGCTGGTAGTTGCTTAATGATGGAAGGGGGTGATTTGACTTAGCATTAATATAGAGTGGGTTGTTGTCCGGCTTTCTATATGGGTAAAACTTTCTGGTAGAGAGATTTAATGTCACATCCAGGTAGTTTACAATTTTCAGATTTGATTGGGCTGTGATTTGGAAACCGAGCTCACTGAGGATTTTGGAAAAATCCTTTCTTGTTTTGTCAAGAGATCTTGCACCCATACTCTTGAACACTGCTAAGCCATCATCTCTGTAGTGGCCGATGTTTCCTCTAGGGTAGGCGGATGTTAGTTTGTGTAGGATATATAGACCTACTGTCTCACACACCTCTGCACCATCATAACAGCCCATTGCAATGTCAAACATAGGGGAATCGCCATTCTTGACCCACGGTTCATTGTTGTTGAACAGCAATGTTTTCCTAGAGTGCATGATGATCTCCACATCCTCATCTGAAATGGTGGTGTGTTGTCTCGCATAATTCAGCGATTCTAATAGGAGGGCTTCAGATATAGACGGATAAAAATCAACTACATCATACACCAGGAAGGAATGCTTGTTCTTGTCCTTTATTTTGGAGAACCAATCGATTACTGAATGTGTGTTCTTCCACTAATTGATGTTAGATTTGGATTTGATGCTGTTGTTAATTCTGTCCAGTATTTGTTTCCTAATAAGTCCTAGGTTGTTTTTAGCTGGGTTAATTAGTCTGTACTTCGGGTTATTTAGGAAGTTGTCTTTGTGATCTTTAAGGGAGATGAAAGCCTGCCTTCTTGCCATTGTCTCGACTCTATCACTAATGTCGAGTTGGGTGTTGATGTCTTTCAGTTCCTGGTTCACGCTATTAGTGGATTGCTCATCTGATTTTCGATAGCTCTTGGTGATGTTTCCCTTTAGCAGTTTCTCGTGCTGGTTCTTGTCTAGTTTGTAGATATTTCTCGTCTTGTCTGCAAACACAAGAACCTTATCAGATGAGCTGATCTTTCCCAGATCATGCTATAGCTTGTCTTCAAAGCTGTTTCTGACCTTGAACCTTAAATTTTCCACCATCTTGATCTTGTAAACATCGTCTTCAAACGTCTTTACTTCTTCAATTGGCGGCGGGCATTTCCAATACTTCAAATTGAACTTGTTAGGTTGGCACTCAGTAGTTGGATTAAGGAAGAAAAAAACGCTTTCCATTGTATCCATTTTAAAACACTTTACACTTTGTCGAGCAAATAGGTCATGTACGTGGTCGTTGGAGGGATTGGGATATTCTTCTTAGACTAGTCGAATTGAAGCTTTCCATCATTGTTGGAACTTGTGAAACAGTACTCCACTTAACAGGAGCAGAAATAAACAGAGAAACAATATTGTATTTCACGCAGTTGTAGGAGTGCTCGATGCAAATACATGCAGAGCGAAATACAATTTTAGACGGAAAAGTTCTTAAGACAGTTACTCAAGTTTCATGCACTAAGAGATCATCAGACTGTGCTGTTGGTGGCAGTAGAAATAAAATTTAAATAAAGGAGGGCGGTTGGAATGATCCCGCTTTTGATTGGCTGCATAGAATTTTTTTTCATGCTGGTATTTCATAATCAACTCAGATCTCTTGTTGAGGAGTGTGGACGTGTCGACAGTTAATATGCATAGCTTCTCAGATAAACATAGATTGCATCAGGAAGGGTGACCTTTGTAAGCACTTGCTAGTTTAATAATAGGCCATTTGATGGAGTAATTGGTGCCATTGTCCTTTAGATCCCAGATGTATTTTGAGAGGACTGTGTCGTGCGAGTGTTTGCGTGGTTGAAAGAAAGCTTGCGGTTGTTGTACCTTGTTTTGAAACTATGTTGTGTCATCCCGATATAAACCTTTACACCGGAAGTAGTGGTGACATCAGTGGAATAGACGATACTACCGGTAAGACGTGCCATCGAGAGGGCAAAGGTTCTTGTTTCTGCAGTTACATTTGTTAGTTTCCATGTTAGTGCTAACAACCCACTCTATATCAATGCTAAGTCGAATCTCAAGCTTATCGTACGACTCTGATGAGTTCAACAAGGCCTCAAAGATCTGCAGTGATGCCCTCAAGACCAGCGGCTACCATGAGAATATTCAATATACAAGAAGCGAGAACCGAACGAGGGCCAGTAACAGAAACAGACCAAGAAACATCGTTTGGTTTAACCCACCTTACAGCGAAAATGATAAACATTTCTCTAAAACACACACTCCACAAGCTGTTTTACAGGAACAATGTGAAAGTCAGCTACAGCTGCATGAGTAACATGGCAAACATCATCAAACGCCACAACGCACAAATCCTAGGAAATGACAACAATACTCTCACTAACATGGAAACTAACAAATGTAACTGCAGAAACAAGAACCTTTGCCCTCTTGATGGAACGTGTCATGAGAGATGTTCAATTGTTCTGATGTCTAGTGGTAGGCAATTCCACAGGTCTGCAATACGATTAAAAAAAGAAAACTTAAAAACATTGGTTTTAAAAAGGCCCTTCACCAGCGTAGCTTCACTATTTCTGATGTTTGCATGACAAACCGCAACCGATACAAAAGCTAGGAAAACAATAAACTCCTACCCCCATCCTTAAGGGAGGGAGGGTTAGGGTAAACTAAAACAAGTAGTTCAAACAGTTTGACGCGAGATTATGAATGAAATCTAATACAGATCTGATTGAATAAAGGCCCCTCACCAGCGTAGCTTCACTATTTTTGATGTTTGAGTGACAAACTGCAACTGATACAAAAGCTAGGAAAACAATAAACTCCTACCCCCATCCTTAAGGGAGGGAGGGTTAGGGTAAACTAAAACAAGCAGTTCAAACAGTTTGACGCGAGATTATGACTGAAATCTAATACAGATCTGATTGGATAAAATACCGACTTGTACATTGTTTGACAATTATCCATCATCTCTAGGGTAACGATTAACACAATTATCTAGCAATTCAAACACAGATAACAAGAGCGTTTGGGAAATTAGAGTTTTATTGTTTGCGTGACAAACCGCAACTGATACAAAAGCTAGGAAAACAATATACTCCTATGCCAAACCCAAACGAGAATGTGAAGTGTGTTTGAAGAGTAAAATATGGTGAAAAAAAACTATTAAGCAAATCAAATTCTACAGGTCAAGTTGCAGAAGAGTATGAGCCATTGTCGTGACAGCGGCTCATTTCTGATCATCTGTGATTTCCAGATAGACTAAATAAGTGTTGCTGCACCAGTTTCCCTGTAATTTGACTAACTCAGCTGGAGTACCACACTCAAAGGCAAAGATGCCCCCTGCACCTGGAACTATGAGGGGAAAAAAGCTTAGAATCCTCACCCAAAGCCTGTAAAGTCTTAGCCAGAAAGGCGGAAAACTGAATATGTAATTGAATGAAAAGAATCCGAACCTATTGCCAGAACTGAAAAAAGAGGGGTGGCAGGGGGCACCTTATTCAAGTGAAGATGTGTTCACAATGCCGCGACTGGACAAAGCGCAGCGCCTGAAATGACTGGCAAAGGAATGGAAAGCAAACGCTGAGTGAACTGGATAGTTTTGGTTTCATGAATACGCAAAGTTGCCCCGTGCACTGAAAAGCTAAGGTCGTCATGCCGTAAGACCTTGGGGGATAAAGAATTGCTGTCAATGCCTAAATTAGATTTGCGTAAAAAAGGGAAAGTGCCCACATCGCTGCATGTAAAGGTTTTTGGAAATCAAAAAGGTGGGACATGCTATGCAACATCGGGAGTAATAGCGGGTTTCCTGTTAGCCTGTACTCCCAAGTAGTGCTTAGCACCCCTTAAGGTGAGTTTAAACAAATAATCTTGCTCCCAGCCCAGGCCAAAACTGAAAATTGATGAAAATGCTTAAGACTAGAGAAGTGATTTTGAATAGTACCAAACTGGCAACCGCCCTGGGTGAAATATGCCACATAACAAGAAACTACTTGCACTTCAAGTGGGAACGAGTGAAGCTGAAATTGATTGCAGAAATGACAAAACACTTTTAGACGTGACTGCATATTCCTATGCGTAGATTCTGCAATATCGTAGTCTGTCACCAAACTTGTCAAGAACTGCTGCACTGGGCGAACGTCCTATAACAAACAATTAGAGAATGAAAATTAGATAAACTACGATACCTGAAAAACAAAACAATGTTCTGAAACATCGATAAAGGTATACTGAAGGCCTAACTGACTACAGTAAGAGTCAAAGTCACACTGATATTTAGTGTTTAGGTTCCATCTGCTCAGAGCATCGGCCAGAATGTTGTGTTCGCCTGGAATAAAGGAGGCTCGAATCTCAAAATCGTGGAGAGAGGCAGTAAACCAGAGTTGGCGTAAACAGCATTGCATGAACCGATCGCGAGTGGTGCCAGAATTTACTACCATGACAGCAGCTTCATTATCGCAAGACACGATAAAATGATGGCGAATCAGGAGGGAGGCCCAAACATAAACAGCCACGACCACGAGAAACAATTCCAAGACGGTGATATGTTCTGCCTCCTGAATGATAGCGGAGTAAATGGTAAACGACAAACACTGGTTACATCAGGAAGCTCCACCACTGTGAAGACACGCATCAGTCGTAAAGAGAATATCATCAAAGTACCAAATGGCTGGTTTGATGAAAGAAACGACGTTGAAAGAGGGGAGAAATGCCAGCCACCAATTGATGTCCTGTTTCATTTCCGTTGAGATGACAACTCAGCCATGTGTGGATAGAAAAGTACGCAAATTGTTGAGCAACTGTGACATGAAAATGCACCTGTACTTAACACACGCAGTGACAAAAGACAACTTTCCCAGCGGTAAAATTTGCGAGAGTTCCAATCATGCAACTCATGTAACAGTTTGTCAAGATGTTCGTGAGGAATTTGAAGGGAGAATGAAATAGTGTCTACTTTGATTCCCAGACACAACATGGTTGTTGCTGGAGGACAATCTTTTTCTGGCGACGATTTTAGTCCCAACTGATCGAATAAAAACTGAAGGTCATGAAAAGCAGTTAAAGCCTTGACAGGATAGTGGGCGCCGTAGAAATCTTCCAGATAAACATCCGCTCTGTAAAATGTGTAAAAATGTAAATAGCAGCCAACGTAGTTCGTTGACAGATCATAGCGCTGGTTCGCAAGCCAAAAGGGCATTGAGTATAAAAATAGATTTGACCGTGGAACAGAAAAGCTCAGTTGTGGTATGTGGATAAAATGGTTAGAAATAGCACGGCAGGATGCGCTTCTTGCGGCAACATCCAAATGGTACCTGGAGTACTTTATGTTCAAGTTTCAGGTTTGTGGATACCAAGAGGGAAACGATTTGCTATAGAGCAGAATTTCTACCTTTGTGCGCACCCTAGTTGCCTCGCGAGACGACCACCGTTCTCCAATTTACTGGTTCCCCCGCCTGTGATCAATGTATCTGTGAACAGTTTTCTCGAGGACAACGACATTGCGATCTTCAAGGAAAGAGGTCTACCACTGTCATTTCCATTCCAAGATTTGATATAACAACAAAAAAAAAACACTTCTTAAATGACAATAACTTGTTACAAGCTACTGCAACAATAACAGTAACGAGAAAACTAAAACTTAGAAATTTTTAGTCAATGGCAAAAGAATGTATCCAGTATCCCTTCTCTCCTGAAGAATTTGTCTCGTCAGTGGTCTCGCCCAACGTTTGAAATTTTGAAGTTTCCTTTTTTATACATTCTATACATTCTACATTTTACCTTTAGTGTAATGCATAGGGTAAAAACATTTTCACGATCTGGTCGTCCCGCCTGAAGACTCGAGCAATGCAGATAGATTAATGTCAACATTTAATCATTTCATTCTACTACAAGTAGCCATCCTATCGTGGTCTTACAAGCATAAACCTTAATCACAATCTACTAATTCTTTCAAATAAAGAAATTACAATCCTCTTCAATTAATTCGCCTGTCCGTTTCTTAATTGTAACGCAATCAATATGAAAAAGTGTCGACTTCAAAGGCGTGCAAAAAGTTATATGGAGGAAAATTTAAGTGCTTTGTCACTGCAAATAACAGAATCCATTATTCTTTTAAACTTCTGATACGTGGCATACCCCCGTGACGAGATGTCAAGAATTCCCCCACAAACATGGGCTCCGGGGTATGGCTCTTCCTCTTGCGATTTGTGAAACTCTACTTTAATGTTTGGAACAGTCAGTTTCACTACAAGTTACCCACCTAAGAAACCCCACTGCGTTTTCTTGACTGAGGGAACTAGTATAACACACATTCCTCTTCTTGATCCTCACAGACTGCACTTAACATTGCAGTCACCTTTTCGGGAGAAGGCAGAAGCTCGCAGTAGAGTTGACGCAACTCATCAACGCTTATGCCACACCATATAAGGTGGCTTCCTGGTACCTGGAGCATTCCTTCTTTAATTTTGCCGATTGAAAGCATTGGCGTGTTGATCAAAACAGCCCGAGCAACTTCCAAAACAATCTTTCTAATATTTGCTATCGTGGGTGTGAAAGTTACCCCTCCCCTTTTGGCAAAATCCAGAAGGAAATCTATATCATTTTCGGAGAGATGGCTTGAGCTCATAAGTCTCAACAGCTTTTCTCGTTCGTATGCTGATGAGTAATCTAAAACACCCTCTAGCAAACTGTCATCTGTAAGGGAATCTTCACCACACAACAGAGCTTGCATATAAACCCTGTTAACAAAGGCTGGAAAAATCCCAGCTGTAATGTATCCGTACGACAGGATTCTACCAATTAGAATGTACTGTTCTCTTGGTATTCCGGTGGCAAGGGGAACAAAGGAATGATCATTGCCTTCAAGAAAACGACAACGGGATTGTCGCCAGAAAAGAGTAAACATGTCTCTTGATTCCGTCTAGGTCTACTTTCGGCTCATCATTGTACTTAAAAGTGACCTCCTTCTCCAAGTTGTCCTTACTTTTGTGAAAGTCAAGGACATCTTGAACTAAGTTGTGTCTTCGAATGCTGACTTCGCTGTTGCTGCCTTCTTCAAGGTTCTCAAGGATTATCAGTCTTCTGCCATCAAGCGCTGAACTTCGATTCTATGATCAAAGCAAATAGTAAATTGAGAAATGTTTCTTTTGACATTTACACGAAAAGTTGGATTTTTCAACTGCATTGGAAAAGTAACTTGGCCACTGTAAAAAGACTAAGCAACCGACCTTTCGAGCAGTAGCCTTTCGTCAAGGAAAAAATAGATCATTCGCTCTGACAGAGAGCTAGCGCTCGAATCGTTTGTTTTTGAATTTTTACGGTAGCGAATTTACTCAATGAAATCAGTTGTTAAGCATAAATTTTCATGTTTTCGTAAGCACATATGCCACACCACAGTTTCTTTACAAACTACTCCTTCATTCCTTTATTTCTTTTGCATCTACGCATGTAAGAATGATTGCAATGAAACACCAAAAAAATCAGTCTAGCTGGTCTTTGGGTATGAGGTGGATGGCAACAAAATATAGAATATCTCAGAAGGCTCGAGACACTTAGCGACACTTGCAATATGGAGGAAAGAGCGGCTTCAACGACAAACTTTTCTTAATAAAAATGTTGGACTGATGTTTACGGAAAACTCAAAGCAGATTTCAAAAAATTAAAGTCCTGACGATGACGTTAATGATGATGATGGTAATGATGATGATGATAGTCTCACCATTGCATGCACTGTTTCTCTGTTGTGCAGAAGCCGAGGAAGTGTAACATTCCAAAACATCCAGCCTGGATCCTGTTAAAGGGAACAAAAGCAAAGACACGGGCTCTTAATGTATGATGGTTCAATTTACTTTTTTTTCTTATTTTTTAAATTGATATTTCAAAAAAAAGTTCTTACATTATACATTACTACACTACACTACATAATACACAATACTCAGTAATATCTCATGGTTCATGGTTCAATTTTCGCTGTTTTGGTTTCACACACACACACACACACACACACACACACACACACACACACACACACACACACACACACACACACACACACACACACACACACACACACACACACACACACACACACAACATTCCAAGACAATACGCATTCAACCTGCTTCTTTTTCCTCGTTGAGGTGATAATAAATATTGCGTGATTCCGTAACACAAGACTGTGTTGAGATGAAATTTCGGGTTTGTTTCACATCAAATTAATGAATCTCTTTCTTAGAAAAAATATTGATTGGCTTATATGTCCTTAGTTGTACGCAGCTCTTGTTCGTTGTTTCGAGGCAACACTGATTCATTTGCGCTGAGAATACTCCGAGAATGGCTAACGAAACCTAACCAAAAAAGTAATATGAAGAATAATGAGCTTCTTACAGCTTCTCCACTAGTGTGAGTTGTAGTTGCATTGTAATTAGACGGCAGGTTGGCACATGGACGAGGGTGGAAAGAGACCTAAATGAAATATATAAACTTAGGAGAAGCACCAAACCTATATACGGCAATCGATTGATGAGGTTTTGCACAAAGAAACCGACAAAATATAATGCAATAATTCCGGGACAATAATTAGAAAATGCCTGAGAGAGTACTCCTTCAACCACTGTCTTTTGTGCGCGTCTATTATTTTTTTTCTTTCTTTAGTTGAAATTTCACAAAAAAATCAAATTATGAAAACTTAAACAACTTTAAATAGATAGCTTATACAGCCAGCATTAAAGATTGCAAAGATAGAATCGGATGAACAAAGACACTCGCAAGTTTAGCAATATCTGTATTACAGAAAATGTCGCAAAGCACACTGGTTGAAGTTGTCCCTTTAAAGGAAAACCCAGAGGGATGATTCCTGCAATTGAGATATTTTGCCAGCAGAATCTTGAATTTTCAAGATTTTGCTGGAATAATCTCGAAATTCACGATTTTGCCGGCAAAATCTTGAAAATTCAAGATTTTACAACTCACTGTGAGGTAACTCAACACAATAACTCACAAGGCGTAACTCGCCGTCTTGGAGGACCCAAAGGTTTCAGCCCCTTAACTTAACAACATTAAGAACGTCAGTCTATACCGGATACTCACTTGTCCTTAACTTTGTGTAATAAAGCCGATGCTCGCTTCCTTAGGCGCTCTTGCAAGCAAGCTCTTTTCACCGATGTCAGTCTGTAAATCTTTCCTTCCTCTCCAAGGACCTCCCAGTTGATTTTCAAGAAAGCCAAAACTGTTCGCCAATCTCATCCTTTAAGTTCAACGGCTTCTAATATCAAGTAGTCGTCCACTTTTGAATACTTGCGGTGTGTTGCATTGCGTCTTCTTGGCTGGAGGTTCGCTCGAGCTTTGCCCTTGTGTGTAGAAATTTGCGGTGCATCTGAGGATGTCGCAGCGCCAGAGGCACTCGTACAGGTACTCGTACTAGGGCTAGAGCTGCTAGTAGTCACTGGTATTTCAATATCTCCTCCAAATGCAGCTCTTAGGAAAATATTGTCCGAGAAGTCGCCCATCGTTGCGAGTATGACTGAGAAACCACAAATTTTAGGCTTGTATATGTCTAAAAAACAACATTCCCATTTGCTTCTGATGGTGTTTTTTGTTTTGATTTTTTGTTTGTTTTGTTTTTGCTTTTTTTTTTGCACATAGGTGTCAATCTTTCTGATTCAGTGAAAAAGATTCTTTGGTTTGGTATTCGCCCTCTTTCAAAGAGTGCAACATGTGTCCATTGTTGAGAGTGAAAAAATTAACACCCCACAGAAAAACATAACACCGCAAACCGCATTGAAATTACTCAAACCGCTTGGTTTTGTAAAACCGGAATACCGCAACTTAAAATGAAAATATCTGCAAAACCGCATCACCGTGAACCCTTTTGCCCCCTCTTTTTAGCCCATGTACATATGTGACAATCTCACTTTGAGGCAAATTGTTTTAAATGGTCTCATTCTTTTACAGCGTGTTATGCGTCAGCATAAACTATTTTGAATATGCAATTTTCAGAGACCAGCGGAGACAAAGGCATGTTTTGCGGCTCTTCCTGGGTGTAAAAACCTGCCAAACTCACGAGTGACATAAAACAATGAAAACAAAAGGTACTGAAACAATAGAGTGGAAGATCGTGCAAGGCAACAAAAGTAGAAAACAAAGAAAATTGTCAGGTTTTTACACCGAGGTAAACTCTGTTTTGCTGACAGACCTTCCTTGCAACTTGTTGGATGGGTAATTGGCCAAAGAAATAAGAATGCCTAAAGAACACTTCCCATCTCCTCCCCCAACATTTCTCTTAGTTACCTAACCCGTAGTTGTTTCATCAATTTATCTGGCTTATTGTTTTTTAAATGTTACTCAAGATTCAATTCCTTGTGGTCTTCAGCCTCAACGCTTTGGTTCTTCTTCTTTCTGCCCTGTCCTTTCCTGTAGTACGCAACAGAAATTCTCCCCTGCTACCGGAGTCTTCCTCAGATTGGACATGGCAGAGCCAGAGATTTGCCCCGTTGAGCACGCATTCTGGCTGACGGAGGTTACACTGCGAGGGTGCCTGTTATAACTCCCAGACGGATCGTGCAAAATCATAGACAGTTGAAGGCAAATTGGGCTCTCCATTCATTGAGAATGCAAATTGAACACTCAATTGGATTTCAGAAAGTCTGCATCTATTAAATCAATATTTAGGCACAAGCGTTCTTTTTTGCCCTTTGTTGTTTGTACTTGCGGTTTCCTTTCAAACAGGAGAAAATTAATCATTCGCACACTGAGGTGTCTGTAGAATGTAGAATTTTTCACTCAGGAAGTGAAATTTCAGTATGTGATCGAAAGTAAACACAATACTTCATAGACTCGTGGTGGTCCTCTGCTGTTTATTGACCAATCGAGTAGCCGATAATGGCAAACCTGCACTTACACTGCAACTGCAGACATAAGTGCGAAAACAACTGCAGCGCTCAAATAGATCTTTTTCTTCCAAAATTATACAAGTTTCCATTCCCCAAGAAAATCAGGATTCAAGCAAGTAATTTCTATGGCCAGGGGGTGTTTCTCGAAAGTCCCGTTAACTTTACGTACCTGAAGCCGTATTTTGAAATCAAATTCTTAAGAAAGGTACTGCAGCTTCTAATTCCCTAACCAGTCCATTTTGTTTCGCTTACTACTAGCTTTGTTGCATTACTTTGAAAACTATAAAAACCATGATCTTAAATGCAAATCAAAACAGCTTTACGGGCAAGGTAATTATCAGGACTTTCGAGAAACGGCCCTATTCGAGCTATAGTAAACAAAAGCAGGATTGTTTACTTTTTTCCTTGTTAGCGTATACAGTATGCTTTATTTTTTCTAAACGAGTTTCAAAAACCGTTAGCACTGAGGTTGAATTTATTTGCAGCATATGCGTATCAACCAATTAAATGCGACTTCTAGATGCTAATGCTGCAAATGAGTCCTCTTGTTTATAAAAAATATCAATTAAAGTTCTCGCAATTTTACAAAGCACATTTGTGCTCATTAATCCTTTTACAACCCAGTTATTTTGTATAAACAAACGACATAGTGCAAAGATTTACTTATAACGAAAAAATTGAGATAACCTTTTACAGTATAATGGAATCAATTTCACAACTCAGAAAAATGGCTCGAACTTCCGCTAAATCGGAAAACCCTAATAACCGTTGAAATGATCATGTCACTACAAAAGTGCTCCTCCCTTTAATGCGTAATTGTCGACTTATATTTCATCCATTACAAAAACGAATTCATAATTACTTCTTTAAAATTGAAATAACAACAAGGACTTATAGAAATTTCAACATAAATTTCGCTATTTCCTCTTATTTCAAGCGCTTGCTTGTACTAAGAAAAATTGTATTTCAACTGTTACCCTCGATTCCATTGAAGTTAAATGTTATAAACAAGTTTATATGACAATGAACGCTGTTAATATCAAGTCATTGTATTTGTTTCTTGTACAAAATTTCGAATTCACAGTTGTTGCTTTTTGGTCTTGTTTCACCTTCACTGCTATATTATATCGATTATCACATCTATGTTACTGAAATCAGGAAAAACTGGATATCATTTGGAAAACACTTTGCTCGGCATACAACTTTCAGGAGACTAACAAGTTTACATCACAAACTGCTATGCCAATATAGAGTAAATCTAATTTGTTTACTGCAATTTCTAATTCACAATTTTACTATAGCTATCAAAACGTTCATGTCATTTCTTACACTATCCTAGAAAACAATTGTCTAGTTGTAATAACAACTCAATTGGTTATTCTGTTTAGAAGGTAACACACGATTGTTTCAATCCTTTACTACTGTTTGCTTTTCATGTAGTTTCTCACTGGCAATCACAGGAAAGCAGTTCATATATGCAGAGGTGCAAACGTTTTGTCCAAGTAAAGAACAAAATGTCACTGTGAAGATGAAATACGCTTCGTACCTCTTTGTCTGCTACTGTGATGTTTCAGTGGCTGTTGTGATGACAACGATTCATCAGTTGCCAATTGTTGTAGAGTGGTAGACTTTTTGCATGTGCTTCCTTTGTTCGTTTGACTAGTTGACGGTTGACTTTCTGCCTAAGATGACAACCTGTTGCTTTTCCCTTTAGCTAATTTGTTTCTCTTTTATCGACAACATGCTTCTTTGTCGCTTTCTTCCTGTTGTGTGTTATCCCTTGACGTTTTTTCACATCTGCTTCTTTTGGATGGCGAAACATGTTCCCCTTCCGTTTGTAAACTGTGCGCTTTTCGGCGTTAGCTGTACATTTTCAGCGGAAAGACGAGACGCTGTGTAAATCGAGAACGAACGCTGAACGTTTATTGTCCGATCCTTGTACTACGAAGTTACATGCATAATAGCCTTAATTTAGATCTACATTTTATATCTACATGCAGGAAACAATAGATCCTAATTACACTTCATGCCTTGTGACAAATGCGATGAAAGTTACGTAATCAAAACAATACATGAGGTCCAAAACAATACATGAAATTATGCGACATCATGTAACATCTCCCCCCTAAAGAAAAAAACTGAAGGTCTTAGATCACATTGTCTCTATAAGTCTCTCAGGCTTCCTCGTCACACGGGTAGGTCGAACTTTAATGTCACATGCTACTCCCGGCTTGTGTGGCAACAGGTGTGGTAGACTACCTCCGGCTTGCATGACAATGGGTGTGGCATTTGGCTGGGCAGCTTCTGCAGCTGGGCGGATGAAACGTCGGTTCCTTTGCAACTGAGCTCCATCCGAGGTTTCAACACTGTACGACCCTGGCTGTGATGTGGTTGGTGCTCTAGTGATGACTGCTGGGGTCCATCGGTTGAGCTGAGGATCAACTTGCACGTAGACCTTTTGCTGTTCTGGAAGGAGCGGTAAATCTGTGGCAGTCGTGTTGTACAGCTCACTTCTCTTGCACGATCTGACCGTGTGCATTTTGCATCAGGCTTCTGGTTGGGAGTAGCACTCTGTACTTTCTACCATTTAGTAACTCTGCTGGTGATGGTATGCTGGTAGAGAGTGGCGTAGCTCTGTAGATTAACATAGCCAAATTCGGATCGTGTCCCGCCGCTATGCACGTCTTCATGCACTGTTTGACTGTTTGTACCATGCGCTCAATAAGTCTATTACTTTGCGGGTAACGTGGACTTGATGTGATGTGGTCGAATCAGTACTGACTTGCAAAGGCTTCAAATTCTTTAGACGCGAACTGTGGGCCATTATCTGACATCACAATCTTTGGCACTCTGTACTCACTGAACACTTGTTTCAGGATCTCAATTGTTGCGCTGGCAGTAGTGCTGCGTACTCTTCTGATGACCGGGAATCTACTATAGTAATCTGCTATCAGAAGATAGTTGGTAGATTGAAACTTAAAGAAGTCAACGCCCAACTTCTCCCATGGCCCTTGGGGAACTTCATGAGGCATCAGTGTCTCTCGCTGTTGGCTCCTGGAGAACGTTTGACACACCTTACAACTCTGGCCTGTCTGAAGTATGTCGGCAGTAATCTTTGGCCAGAAAACTGCTTCTCGAGCTCTTAACTGCATCTTTTCAATACCAAAGTGACCTTCATGAATTGTTGGAAGAGTTTTGTTGTGCAGCTTTTCAGGGATAAGCCTGTGACCCTTGAACAGTAGACCATTCTCTGCACTGATTTCTTCTATGTAGGTCCAATAGTCGCCAACTAACGGGTGAGAATCCTTTCTTGTCTCAGGCCATCCGTTTATCACAGCTTGCATCAAAAGACCTGACGTTGTATCTTCTGCAGTCGCGTGCCTGAAGTCTGCTACACTTGCTGAATCAGCAGGAATTTCTTCAGTGATGTGTACTGGGATGACATCTTCTTTGTCTACTTCCTCTCCACCTGTGGGCTGGGGTGAAACTCTGGAAAGTGCATCGGCTATGACATTCTCCTTCTCCTTCAGATATTCAATGTCCACATCGTACTGTGACAGTCGTAACAGTAGTCGCTGCAGGCGTGGTGAGTTGGATGCTATGGATTTCTTCCATACGCTGACTAATGGCTGGTGATCTGTTTGAACAGTTACTGTGTAGCCATACATATAGTGGTGAAATCTCTCAAGGGCAAAGACAACACTCAACTGCTCTCTCTCTATGTTTGAGTACTGCTGCTCTGTCTCAGTGAGGCTTCTTGACGCGTAGACTACCGGCTTGCCATCTTGTAGTAAAACTGCTCCTAAGCCTTTCTTAGATGCATCTGATTGGATGATGCTGGTCTTTGACTTGTCAAAACATGCCAACACTGGTGCACTTGCGATTTCTTTCTTGGTAGCTTCAAATGCTACTTGCTGCGAACTTTCCCAGACAAAAGCAGTGTCTTTCTTGCATAGTGCTCTTAGTGGGGCTGTCAAATCTGCTTACTTTGGGCTAAAGCGATTGAGGTAGTTCACCAAACCAAGGTAGCTTTGAAAATCTTGAAGATTTTGGGGTGCCTTCATCTCTGTGACGGCTTGTACCTTCTTGGGATCTATCTTGTACCCATTTGGCGTGAGGCTACCTCCAAAGAATGGACAGTCTTGAGACTTGAAGACAAACTTCTTGGCATTGAAGGTGAGATTATTGGCTCTTGCCGTCTCTAGCAGTGCGATGACTGTGGTATCATGGGGAATTTCTGCATTGCCATGGCAAAGGACATAGCAATTCCTGTAGTACTGGAAACATTCCTCAGGACTCTATCGAGTCTTTCCTGGAACACGTCACCTGCCACGGTTAACCCAAAAGGTAAACGCAGCCACTGGTACTTGCCCCATGGCGTGTTGAAAGTCGTCAGCAGACTACTCTCTTGGTCCAAAATGACATGCCAATATCCTGACTTTGCGTCGAGTAAACTGAAGTATTTTGAGCCTGCTAACTCTGGAAGGATGTCATCAATTGTTCTGTTGTACCACTGGTTTCGTTTTATGGCCTTGTTTAGATCCTTAGGATCGAGGCATAATCTTAAGGAGCCATCAGGTTTCTTCACTGGGACAATTGAGTTAATCCATTCAGTGTGCTCTTTGATTTCTTTGATTACTCCAAGCTCTACCAATCTCTTCAATTCTGCTTTGTAGGCTGGTTTCAAGCTCACTGCTACTTGACGCGGTGGATGGTTTGTAATTTTCCTTTAACTGGATATGGTAAGGTCCACCCGGCAAAGTTCCTATGCCTTGGAAAACGTCAGCATACTCTCGCAGCAAGTATTCTTTGGTCGTAGGCAAAGGGTGTGTTTTGCCTCCAATGGTTATCTTCCTGTCTGTACACTCTTGTATTACTGGGGTTACAGGTTCTGTGGAGAATTTCGTAGGCTCGTCTGTAACTGTCTTGATGGAAGTGTCTACTTTGGCCTTGACTGCTGGTTCCTCGATCTCAGGAAAACTAATGTACCCCATTAGTAAGGCGTGTTGTCTGCCTAAGATCATGTGACCTTTTCTGTCTGCCACTTCGCACAGGACTGTATCTCTGCTTGCCGTGATAAAGATACATAGTACATGTTCCGAGGTTCTCAACTGGGTTATCATTGTAGCCTTTCAGATTCACAGTCGGTTGTTCCAGCTTAAGGTTTTCCCCAAAGTGTCTTGGCTTTGTACAGGGGTAAAATGTTGCAGCTTGCACCTGTATCGACCTCGCATGAGATCTGAAAAATCTGTGATGACGGTTCCTGGCTGAGCCAAAGGGTGCGAATGTGAGGCTGTGGTTGAGGATGATTAAGAGTCTTCACCATTACTGTCTTGAGATGATGAACACTGGCACTGAAGTACACTGGTGTATATTCACGTGTGCTGTCTTCGTGTAAGGGTGTAACAGTAGACTGATCTTGTAACTCGTTAATATTTGCCCCTTTGTTCTTGGATTTGCACACAGAGCTATAATGTCCTTCCTTTCCACACTTGAAACACTTGGCTTTCCTTGCGGGGCATTCACTTCTCGGATGCGAGGGCTTTGCTCCACAGTTGAAACAGGTTTCTCTCTTGGTGGGTCCCTGGCTGCCTGAACCACCTTTCTGCTTCTGTTGCTTTTTTTGTTTGGGTCCAGCTCCTTGCTTCTCATTGAGTTGATGTATTGCTGCTTGTGTCGGATTACCTTTGAACTCAGGTTGCATATAGCCAACCTGGCTGGCTGTGGCGTCCTCGTTCTGAGCAACTGCTATCCCTTCCTCTAGAGTTAAAGTTGAGCCTTTCTCGATGCATTTGTAGTAGGCCTCTCGGGAACGTAGACCAATCACTATTACGTCTCGGAGTAGTGTGTCACGGGCTTCGGCAGGATATTCACACTGGTCACACAGCACAGTGGCCTTGTCAATGTACTCTGGGAGACTTAAGTTACCCTGCTCCAAGCAACGAAAGTTTGCTGCTGCTGCAAGTGCATTGGACTTTGGCTTTGTCCACTCTATAAACTTCTGTAGGAGAACCTTTGGGTATGCTTTCTGCTCCGGTGTGAGATTCAGTGACTTGATGTGTGTTCTTCCAATCTTACCAGCCCAAATCAAGACATAACTTGCCTTCACCGCATTTGGTTTCGATGCTAATGGACCATTTAACAGGAGTTCGCATTCCTCAACCCAGTCTTGGCACTTGTGGTAACAGTCCAGGCCTGGCGTAAAATTGGCCTGTGGTGCTTGAAAATGCGACAGTTCCGCCATAGTTTGAAACCGAACAAAACTGCGAACGAAACGGCAAACAAAACGGCGTTGCCTCTTACTCCTGGCTGGGTTTGTGATTTCCTGACACCATGTAAACTGTGCGCTTTTCAGCGTTAGCTGTACGTTTTCAGTGGAAAGACGAGACGCTGTGTAAATTCAGAACGAACACTGAAGGTTTATTGTCCGATCCTTGTACTACGAAGTTACATGCATAATAGCCTTAATTTAGATCTACATTTTATATCTACATGCAGGAAACAATAGATCCTAATTACACTTCATGCGTTGTGACAAATGCGATGAAAGTTACGTAATCAAAACAATACATGAGGTCCAAAACAATACATGAAATTATGCGACATCATGTAACACCGTTTGTTGTTGTACCTCTGTTGTGTTAGACTGCGACTTTGATTGCTTTCCTTTTTGGTGACTGACGGATCTTGCACTATGTACTTCGGCAACAATTTCATGCTCGTTTTCTTCCTCAGATTCTGAAAACCTGACGTTTGATGCTGACGGTGCTAACTGTACCAGCTGTCGCATGACTTGCAGTCGATTTCTCGCTGTCGGTTTTGTGTTTTTCACCAGACATTCCGAGACGATCATCTCCGCTATATTTTGAATCGTCGGGTTCTTTTTGAATTCTTTATCATTGCCAGTCAGCATCTGGAATTTTTCTGTGTAGGTTTCGGGATTTCTATAGAGACCTGATGACAGCGGCATTACTGGCAATGCTGAACAAAGCATTGCCCAAGCTGAACGCTTCATCAATGATTTCATTGGTGTGGTCTGATATAGCTCCGATGGCAGATAGAGTTTAACACTTTGTCTCTCGTTGGACGTCTTTCCGCAGTATGAGACATAGGCTGCATGACTCTCTCCAATCTTCGACCGCATCGCATGAACTTGTTCAAGTGTGTGGAGACTTGAAGAATGTCATTTCCTGATTGCAAATTTTCGCTGATGACATTCATATTGTCCTGCAAGGCATTGTGAAATTCACTTAGAAACACATTTGGCCTTAACAGCAACTCGCAGTTGAAAGGCTTTAAATATCTTAAGATTTTCTCATCATCTGATGAGTCGATGGCAGATCTATAAGGTACCAGTAGATTTCTTGGAAAGTGCTTGAAAAAAGCAACTCCTTTCCCTCCATCATTGTTCTGAGACGTGTTAGCCATTTCTTAATAACTGATTGCAACAGGTAGCAAAAACGTTGAACAGTCACTCAGGAAGACAACATGAACTGTTGTAGTGGAATGACAATTCAATCTGTTACGACTGCTTTATACTCTTTTAGGCGTTACAAACAAACTAAGGTGAACAAGTTTGTTAACACAATTCAATGCAATCAATTGTATTTCTTTTTCCATTTTGACACTTGCTAGCAGTTGCTTTGTATGTAATTAGAACATTTCATTGTTTTCATTTTGTTTGAGTCAGTAATTTGCAAACAGTAATCTATTTACAGCGATCTTACCCGCACTCCTGTTGAGGTATGGAGATATGGCGGCCACCTTCAGATGAAGAGAAGTACAACAGTGAGTACATAACAAGGGGGGGGGAGGCGAGGGTGGGAAACAACGATCCGAAGGTGGCTGCTTGGAGTGAAGTACAGGTAAGAAGGCTGGGTGACCTCTTACAAAGCGCTTGAGCCTTCTATCGAAATGATAATGAATTCATGGAGGCGATACCTCTTATACTCGCTTGGGTAAGACCGCTGTAAATAGTAATCTATTTACAACGATCTTACCCGCACTCCTGTTGAGGTATGGAGATATGGCGGCCACACAGAGGAATATAACTAAACCCAGGACACAGCCCAACAGGACAAGGAGACCACATAATGACTCCCAATCTAAAAGAGAAGTCCCAAGCCTTAAACCAAAATACACCCTAGCCCGCGGGGAAAGACTGGAGAAAGGGAAACGAAAACAAAATTAAGATGGAAGTGGACGTTTAAGCACAGAAGAAGAAGCTGGGAACGGAAAAGCGGCAACAAAATTCTTTAAATTGTTGAAGTCAGAATAAACGCGGGAAGCCTCAGGAGTGGACTGATGCAAAGATGCACCAGAAGAGAGAACATCAGCGGGGGCACCAGCATGGATAACATCAGCTAACTTGATGTAGTATAGAGCAGTCTTAGAACTTGACCAACCAACGTGTGACATAACATCTGCCAGCGGGGAGCCCGACAAGGTTAGAGTAATGGCGCAACCTGCACGAAAGCTATGAAGTGCTTCACCATTGTCTATCTGGGCGTCTTTGAGGTACTTCTTTAAGCGAGATTCAGCGGTAGAGCTTGCAAGCGGCTTATCAACTACATGGCCCTGCCGGTTGGTTGTGCGGAACAGGTATCCATTACAGAGCGAGATTCCCAATTCGCGCGAGACGGCGACGTAAGTCTCAATGCCCTTTATAGGACAAATAGCGGGATTAGGATGACGTCATATGCCAAAAAGGTTTGAGGACCCATCTCTTAGAGTCTTTCCCCAAATGTGATTAAACAAAAAGCCATTGTCATCTGGAAAGGGGCTATTTCAGATGTCTTCGCCTGTCCCTGGAGAAGAACAGAGTTTTAAAGAAAGATTGATCTCTTGCAGTAACGTATATCTCAGACTGGGAAAGCAAAGGGAGGAGAAGGCGCTTCTCAAGGTGGCGAGAAAGCAAAAGGAGCTTGTCAATAAACAGAGGAGTAGCCTGTTTCGGGGTGACGCGAGCCTGAAGTTGTTCTGCGGTAACCTCTTTTAGGTAGTGCTTGACTTGGAGGTCAGTGGCTGGGTTGCCCAGGAGAAGCGTGCAATTCCAGTCGCCTTGGCGGCCAATATCAGAGAAAATGGAGCGGAGTTTACCAATATAGGAGTCTATCGTGGAGTAGGCAAGTCGTAACGGGCATTCACAAGAAGAACTATCTCTATGGCCGAGATGAGGGCATCCTTGTCTGTGAACTTGTGTTTTCCCTTTGGAATCCTTAAATACTAGGAAACGGCAGACATCAAGGGGGGTAGCGTCAAACAGAGTTTTTTGACCTGGGAGGGTGCATAGAAAACTCTCCAACTCGGACTTTAAAGATTGTTTTTGTTTGGAGTAGGCTGTTGACAAATGATTTGACTGGAGCGCGTTTATTCGCTTGTCGATAGCAGTAAGACTAAATGTTACAGGGGACGGGGAGGACACTGTAATACAACGTCTGCTATATCCGCAATTCTGACAAAACCGGAAGGTATGATCATTGGCATAATGACAAGCGGGACATGCCACTGCTGTAACAAACAAGCGAGGGACTGGGGGAAGGGCCTAAAAAAGAAAGGAAGGCATAAGCAAAGGGGAAAATACAAGACTGAGGAAAAATATTGCAAAGAGGTATATTTAATGCACAATCAAGCAAAACTAAATTAAATCGACATTTGTTCTCGATGTTATGCTTCCAGGGACTATAACAGTATTTGAAAACACCGGTAATATTTACGAGCTTATACAATGTCTTACACGCAAGCATACGATGAGATTGCTAACAGTTGGTTACAATTAAATCAGCTTAAATAGGCTAGGGCTTAGAAATGTGGAAGACCCACAGGTCCCAAGGAAGGGGCTAAGAGGGAGAAAACCCTTGGGTAGATGGGGGGAGAACTATACCAGAAGTGCCCTTGGTTGCCAATAGAAAAGAGGGATATGATTGAAGAAGGGGCCACCAAAATTTACGAGGTCGAACATCGGGAATAACAAGAGTGCATGGAAAGGATCGTTCTGTGACAAACCGCAAGATATGGGGAATGAGAACAATGGGTGGGAAAACGTAGAGAAGAGATCGCCATGCGTGGCTGGAAGCTACGCAAAAACATTGACGCCAGAGGAACCAGGAGAGGGGTATGGGGAAAGGAAAGAAGGGAAGAACCATCCAAAGCGGATTGCACATTTGATGGTAAGGCCATAAAGTCTGCGGAATAACCAAATTGACCTCCAAATTTCGCTTGAACCTTGGACCAAGCAGATGGGGATAATGTAGCATCCTGCAGGGTCAAAATACGGGAGGGAGCGTCTGATGGATTATCCTTAGAGGGAATGTAAGAAAGATTGAGATGAATATTAGAGGAGGCAACAATCCAAAACAACTTCTTAAGTGCGGCGGCCAAAACCTGGGACTTGGCATCTTGATATTTCCAGGGGACTTGACTATCGGTAAACACATCAACCCAGCTGTCGCGGAAAGCGAAGGCCTCTAAAGCATTTGAAAGAGCCAAGGTTTCCTTGACATTAATGTGAAGGTCGCGTTGCTCCGCAGGCCAATAGCCGCGTATAATGGCGTCCCGAGCATTGAAGCCAAGGGAACATGCCCACGCGAAAGAAGAAGCATCCAAACATAGCTTTATTTGATGATGGAATTCCTGACGCCAAGGAAGGTAACCAGTCCAAGACTCAAGAAACAACCAATGTTGAATTTCCTCCTTCAGAGAACCAGAAACAGGAATAGGGCGAGAAGAGCGAAGACCTTTTGATATGGCCAAATTAATTTCATTGATGAAAAGACACGCAGCCCGGACTGCAAGAGAAAACGACATGTACTTTCCAGACAAATGCTGAAGAGTCTTAACATCAGTAGAGCAAGAGGCGAGTATATGTCGCGTGATGGAAAGACACTTCTGCTTCTTTTGCTCAATCAGCAAAAAGGCCTGTCGAACTGAGTCTACCAAAAACCCAAGGTATGGGACAACCTGTACGGGGGTGAGGAGAGATTTAGCGAGACCAATGAAGTATCCCAAGCTAATTAAAGTGTAACAAAGAATGAAAATGGCAGTGGATGCCCAGGAAAAGGATTTTTCTGAAGAAGAGGAGAAAGAATGATATGCCGGGGCGTTAGGGGACAGCTGAATTTCTCCTGTATGGCGATCATCTATATACAACGAACAAGGTATAAGGAGAGAACGAAAATAATGAGATGCGAGAAGCCCAATTGAGTGGTAAATGTAGGCTGAAGATTTCCACCCGAAGGGGATGGTGTTACTAGTGAAAAACCAGCCGCCCCATTCAAAGCCAAAAAACGTACGACTTTTCGGGGCGAGGAAGACATGGTCATAACCAGATTTGTCATCACAAACTGACTGGAATGAAGATGGGCTGATATAATGAGGAAGGCCCGCAATGGAATCCAACTGAAAGGGTGTCCTTTATCCATAGATTAAGGAAGCGGTTATCGTTGCAAAGGCGTGGTTTTGAGGGCTCCACTGTCAGGGGCATAACTAGGTGGGGAGGAGAAACATAACCCATTTTTCCCCATACTGAGATAGCCCCTGATGTTAGACGCGCCAGGATAGTATCCGAGATGAACTTGGAATAAGGTTTACATGAAATAGAATTAGAAAAAATTTTATGGGGGGTAAGGCGGAATCAAAATTCTCCCCCTTAAATTGACCTTTAAACGGCTGAAAAAATTCGTGCACATTAACAAAGTTCTTGATCCAGCGAAGTACACTGGGGGTGAGTTCATACGGAGCAACTTTAGAAATATACTCCCAGGCTGAACTGTGGCTGTGGAGATTGCCCGCAACAAAAGTAGCCGGATCCTTGAAGGCAAGCATTGAGGCGTCTGCAAGGGCGTGGCCATCAAGGACCGCCTTAATAAACTCTTGAGAGATATGGAGGTTTTCTTCTGCCATCCCTTGAGCCATCCCAATGGGTGAATTATCAAACTTGACCCAACGTACGGTAGGTTTTTCTACACTTCCTGGGCAGAAATCTTGAGTGAATTCCCAATCCGGAATCTCTGAGGCAACCCTAATGCGCTTGAAAGGGGGCTATAAGAAAGAGGGAGAAGGAAAAAAAGAAACTTAAAAAAGGGGGGATGGCTCAAGGGATGACAGTTTTGAGCCTCAGTAATCCGAGAGGGAATAAGACTCCCTTTCAAAACTGCCATCCTAGAGCGTGGGGAAAACGAAGAAAGACGAAAAGAAATAGCACCAAACAAAAGGAACGTTTATTGTCAGACAAATGGTAGTAATAAATAGGTACAAAGAAAACAAAAGCTACTTATTAAAACAACGACCGCGCGCAGAGTAAGGGGTGAAACGATAAGAAGCTCGTGCTGACTGGGATCGGCGAAAACACCTCGATGCGGTATGCCCGGGGATGCCACAGCAGAAACAGACCACACGCTGAGCTCTAGGGGAACCTCTGCCAGACGGACCTGGAGAAAACTGGGATGCATTTGAAGACTGCAAAGCCTGGATAGTAGGATCCGAACAAAGCGATTTATCCACCTCAGAAATGCGAAATGCGAGATTTGTGTATATTCCTTGTCGGCGAAAAGTGCCAAGAAATAAGCCTGAAAAATCTTGTTGGACTTGTGAAGGTGACTGCGCAACGTTTGAGAGGCGACGGTTAGGAAAGACGTCTTGGAGTGATTAACCTGCTTAGCGTCCGACGCCAGTGATTCAGCCATGCTCAAAGCAGTATATTTGTCGAAATTGGCCAAGTTTCTTTGGCCGTATGTAGACAGCCTGGCAATCTGGGATTCAATGTCACCCTTCTGGTGCGCCTCTAAGGTCTATACGCTGAAGTAGTTGCTTGATAGTGTCAGACTGAGATAAAAATGAAAACAACGCGAATAAGAAAACATAGCAAAACACAATATGACTGCACCGCACGATCGCAAGCACACAAAAGAATAACGTCGTCAAGGCAATAAGGGGCGGTAAGACCCTGGAGAATAAGGGAGGGGAGAGGAGTGTGATAAATAGAGGGAGGGGCTAAAAGGTGCGAGGTGGGTAACAATATAAACAACAAATAGTACCTGGAAAGATAAAAGGTAAACTAGTAATGGGAATAACAAAGAAATGGGAAACAATTGAAGCCGCAAAATTATACCAATTCACTGACTCGCAGGAGGCCAGAAATATGCCAAAATCAAAGAGCAAAAATATACACAAACACCAAACACATAAGACAATGAGACAACAGAAAACATGGCAAACCGGCAGATTTATAGTAAATATTGGACACGAGGAAAGTTCATTAACATCGCATGCCGTAAAATAAAACTAAACATAAGATATGACGCAAGGAAATATAAACATCGCATGCCGGAAAATATTATGCTGAACATCGGCTATGCCGGTAAACAAATACTAAAACATCTCATGCCGGGACATTGGTCATGAGGCAAGATCTCAAACATTCGCATGCCGGAAAGTGCTGTGTTGAACATCGGCCATGCGGAAACAAATACTAAAACGTCTCATGCCGGGAAATACAAAACTAAACATTGATCATGAGGCAAGATTTTATAAACATCGCATGCCGGAAAATACTGTTATGAACATCGGCCATGCGGAAACAAATACCAAAACGTCTCATACCAGCAAATAAATATAAATCTGAGCATCGGTAATGAGGGAAGATTTAAAAACGTCGCATGCCGGAAAATATCGTGCTAAATAAACATCGGCCATGCGGGAACAAGTACTAAAACATCTCATACCGGGAAACAAAAAGCTAAACATCGGTCATGAGGCAAGATATAAACATAATTACTGTGAATAAAGTAACTGCACGCAATGGGACGGGAAATACATGACGTCCGATACAGCAAAAGGCAGCAAAATGCGGGCAACAGAGGGCGATGAGCGGAGGGGCTCGCAGCAGACTAGGCTAACAAAAATGAAACAGCTAAAACTAAGCTGGCGAAGGGGTAATACAACCTAAGGGCTAAACGGCAACAGGGAACAAATGTATAAACGAATACAACCCAGCCAAATAGGCAAGCGGAGTAAATGTGGATGACAGGCCACGTGGAAAAACATGGCGAGGTGAACGCGAGCGACAGTAGAACTAATGTACGAAATACAGAAAGAGCAAAAATTAAAATACCTCTAGTTGGCCTGAGTTGTCATTTTGAGCTTGAGCTTGAGGAGCAGTTGGAGCCACGGCGTCTTGAATGCTGCCCGCTGGCGGCGGGTGAGGGACTTGTTCTTCGGGCGGGTTAGGCATTTTAAGAAAATCGCGTTGACTTGAACAAACTTGCTTGAGGCTTCTATCGAAATGATAATGAATTCATGGAGGCGATACCTCTTATACTCGCTTGGGTAAGACCGCTGTAAATAGTTACAGAATTCACAGTGTGCATTATGTAATAGTAATAGCATCCTGTATCACGTTTTTGAAAGAACTTACATAACATAGACCATTACTGTTTGAAACATTTGGTTAACAATGACAGTTCTTCTAAAAATAAACTGTTGTCATCTACAAGATTCGTTATGAATAAATTTGGCCTTTGTATAACTTTCAGACTTCTAAACACCTTTATTATGCTGTTAACCATGTAACCATTGTGTTTAATTGCTATTTCAACTTTCTTCAATTGTATTATGAAGGTGATGTCACTGTTGGATGGCACGTGTTACGTAATTGAACTGTTCTACGATGTCATACAGAAAACAGAAAGAAAGGAACGTGTAAAAAGTGCTATTATGATGAAAATTCCATTTGTATTGTTAAAACATTTGTGGCCTATAAGAGCTATTGTATTTTTCATGAAACCATCTCATGTTTGTGGTGGTTCGTTTTGACAGATTCATTGCTGTTGGAAATATTTCAAAGTCAAGAGTAGCACTATTTGTGTGTGACAAAAATTCGACTTGTTTGCAGTTGTTTTACAGTTGGTGACGCGTCCTTTGCAGATGAAAATTGTTGCTTTATTGGAATCACTGATAGTTGCAGAAGTGAAAAAGGTAACTTTACAGTTTCTATTTGTGCTTTCCAGTTGCATAATAATTGAGAGTGACAGTTACGTATGGAATAGTAAACAGATATATCTTTCATCTAAGGTTTGTTACCCTTGCTATCAATACATACATTTCAAACTTAGAAATTTCTATGAAACAGAAAGTAATTTTTGATGAGACGATTTATTGCATGAATTTACAGACATGAAATGCTTTTACCATGATTTCACATTTCTGTATCTTGGAGTACCGTCTCATTATTCCGTGCATAACTGTTAAGCACTTAGCTTTTCGGAAAAGCAGCGCTTGCATGAATTCCAAGCTATCTGTATCGTAATAATACTGATGTAAATATGTTTGTTACTGTTTCCATGTCACTTTAACAGAGTTTGTACTAGTACCTATTACAGCTTGTTTAAAATACATTTCAATTGGTAAACTTTACATGAACACCTGTTATTAAAGAAATTTATCCACAATATTAGTTATTTCACAATTGGTAATCGTGGTGAAAAGGGAAAGAAACATTAATTTATATATTGTCTTTTATTAGAAATGCCTCGCAAGTGGACAGAAGAGCAATCTGAAGATTACTGGGGTGTTTGACAGTGAGAACTGGTCTCATCAGATGATCATCGTGAAGATCGCATTCTTTCTTATCAAAACGCTGAAGAAGCTCGTGAATGTGAAAAAGACGTTCCGTCCTGCAGTTTGAACAAGAAAACAGTAAACAACAGTGAACAATCGGAAATTTCCTGGTATAGAAGAAGGAGATGATTTGTTGTTTTGGGTCACTCATTGCAGTTGATCGAAATGCAGTATTTGTAACAGTCTTCAACTGTGTAAGCTGCTACCTAAATTCAGGAAAAGACCAGTGTTAAGAGATGTCAAAGATTGTGGATGTTCGAGAGCAAGGTACCTCGGTTAGATGAAATTCCCGTCGTTCTCCGTGGTTTGTCTCAAAAGGAGATTATTGCTCTGAGACCTAGATATTCATCTCGGCGATTACAGTGTGCAGCGTTATGGTTATCGACAGAAGGGAGGAATGTTTCGTCTCATGGAGTGACGTCAGTGTGGAAGCCAAAATAGCAGATTTACTGAGCGACTTGAGACGTAAATGCCAGGCAGCATACGAATACTTGATGCAAAGTGATGACAGTCAGTTTCAGTGGTTTATCGCCAAGAGAGAAACAGCCATGTCAGAAGATTCTACTTTTAACCTCTACGATACCAACATGTCTAAGTACGTCAAGAACTGTTTATGGCCGCATCTTTATCCTTTCCGTGCGTGGTGCGAGACTGGTTTGGACGGCAACGACAGTAGATTGAGTTCCAGAGTAGCATTTATGAAAAAAATCAATTCCACAATAGCAGATTACGGTTTGAGCTTTGAGTTGCTGCATTTTCATTACGATTTGTGGTTAAGATGGTGTCAGGTGCAGTTAGTGTAGGAAGAAGCCACTTCTGTTCGCCAGCCAAATTGTTGGAGAGCAAGACCTTTTCTACTGAGTACTGGAGGTGGCAACTACGATTCCAACCCGAATGTCCTTATTGCCATGACATTGATCAGACACCACTCCATTTATTTGTGGAATGTCCAATTGCTAAATCCTTTTTGGAATAAATTTACAAGGTGGTACAACGCTTCATGTAGAGGAAACATTGCTTTGGAGCAAAACGAAATTATCTATGGTGTTTTAAAACACACATCGTCCAGTTTAACCCTAAATCACTTGATCATAATTGGAAAATATTTTCTTTACATTAACGCGGTACAAGATGACAAAAGACCCCGTTTCACAGATTTTATAACCCTCGTTAACGAAAAAATTGAATTAGAAAAATACATTGCGATTATGACAAATAAACTACCTTCTTTTACTAAAAAATGGTCTAATTTTTTAAACAATTAACTACTTGAAACTAGCTGTGTAAATACAAATATCGTTACTATACATTTGTAACTTCATTAAATTTATCTATTTGTAATAAGTAATCGTATAGTATCGTAGCAGTAGTATTGTTCTTTGTATCATAAGTATTGTTTCGTTAGTAATATCGTATTGTAAGTAGTTTCGTATTTCTTTTATTCGTTTCTAGTACCGTTATGGAAATAGTGTAAGTATCACTTTATAGGTAGCATAGTTTAAGTAGTGTGTTGTAGTTTGTTGTGTATTGAATACATGTATTGTAAATAGTGTTTGTATTAATAGTGTAAGTATAAATAGTGTAAGTATAAACAGTGTAATGTAATGCAATGTAAATGTAAATGTAAGTATAACATTAGTATTGTAAGTAGTGTAAGTGTTTTTGTAAATAATATGTTGTTATTTAGTATTGTTTTATGTGCAAAAAAAGGAATAAAGTGATTTTCAACTTGAAAAAAAAAAAAACTACGATTCCTCTTGGATGCAGTTCGTCAGTTTGGTCCACCATCTGTGTTTCTAACAATCAGTCCCTACGAGTGTTCATTCCCGTTTCCACCTTGGCTTGAAAACTTGAGAGAATCTACTAGACATGGTCCTACCAAATTAGCAGTGTTTGAAACAATGCATATAGTTCAAGTGTTAAAGCGAATTTGTCGAGGTAATCTGGGAGGTACGAATACAAAGACGTGGTCCAATCATGTGTTCAACTACAACAGACTGCCAGGATATCGTAATGTTCAAACTCTATTCTATCGCTTTGAGTTTCAGCAAAGAGGAACTGTTCATTTGCATATGTTGGTGTTTCTAAAGGACATGAAATACTGCAAATTAAATGCCGTCCGTGCTGACATCCATTGGTCATATCCAGTGTTGGCGTACCTAGTGAACAAGCTTCGCCATCTGATAAGGGATGTTTTCCGCTTCATGTAGAGCGTTCCGAATTGATAGTCGCCAATGGTCAACCTTGCTTCCATCTGTTCCATCCTGGAGAAGCTTTTGAGAACATTGTAGAACATACCAAGTTGGACGACGTTCCCGTTTCTTTGCTTTCCTCACTGGACAAACTTTCAAATGAAACATCGCTGACATCGCTCTAAAGGTGTGAAATAAAATATTGCAATTAAAAATAACCGCTTATTTTAAAACAATAAATTAATGTATTTTGTCAGTGCAACAACTTGTTAATTGCAATTAGCCTGCTGATGCTCCATTAGTAGCAAGCAATCGCGTGAGCGTGCCATCTTAAAAAACATTGCCCACCATATTATAAATCAAGTCGCTATCACCGTGAAGTCACAGGCTGATCATGCACAATCCATTCATGCAATCCAGTGGCGCTGTGTACCGAAAGGTCTCTGATTTTGCACTCAGTTGATAAACTATTTGTCTTGATTTTTTTCCGTCGGTTATTTTCCCAATTCCGGAATCATAGGCCTCAATATCTAAATGTCCAGAAGTAATAGTGAAAATCAGTTAAGCACAGACAACGGTATGTGGTTAAACGATTCCCAAATCGAGTAGTTATTTGTTTAAAAGGAGAGAAATAAATATTGCAGAATAAAACAATAAAACAACATCAGTAAGTGACCTAGAGTTCACCGACTATTGTTTATATCGCTAAAAGACTTCAACATTTAGGGAAACAATTTACAAATCAAGAAGAGAAAATTAAGTCAGAGCATTCAAAGCACTCTATTGCTAGAAGTGGGTAGGGATCTAACTTTTGGCTTTATTCCACATCAATCCCGCACCTTCCCTACAGGTTTCAGGCTTCAGCTTTTCGGCTGCGGCTTCTTCTAAGCATTACGATATTGAGCTGTCAATTCCAGAAGCAAAATCGAAACAAAAAAATGTAATAATAACACAGTAACTATATGTGACCCTCCATGGGAAAACACGTCTTATCAACAAAAGCGTTTTTTGGGGGGTTTGAGGTCACTTAGAAACCCTTTGGAAACCCAGTTTCGGAGGGTTTGAAACCCGTTGGAAACCCTTTGGAAACCCGTTCGAAACCCTTTGGAAATAACGCTTTGTAAAAATCTTTTTTTTTTGTTCACTTTGAAACAACTGTGTATATCTCGCTTTGCTAACACTTTAACAATCCTTGCAAATACTCTCAGGCGTTTTTGTGGCTATGTGAATAGTAAAATGAAACAAGATTTTTCAAGCTACGCGCTTTAAATCACCGTGCGACCGCTGAAAGAGAAATTCGGGGTTGCTTCCTACATTTTTCGTCTTTTAAATTAGGGCTGTTGTTAATTCATTTGAATGGTTTCGCTTTCTGTTAAAACACTTGCACTATCGATGTCTTTTGAGAGTAAAACAAATCAATTTGTTTTCGCCGGAGAGAAACAACATGCAACCATTTCGACAATGCGTACCGCAATGACTTTATAAACATCTCGCTCGTCATAGATTATAACACTGCCATTCGGAGTAGGTGATGCTTTTCCCACTATTATTTATCTTTGGAGGTAAAAGCACAATCTGTAGTTTTAGTTTACTTTATTGCGAGCAAATTTTCATTTTAGTAAACATAGAAGCAGGTGCCAATTTGTCGGTGCGGCCGCATTGATTTGCATTGAATATCGTGGATTCCACAACGCATATAAAGTTTCAATTGAAACAGTAAAATACTCTGCCTTTGAAGGTAGTCATTAATTATATCATTAGCTTTGAACTTCTGAGTTTTTTCGGCATGTGTCAAATCTTGCTTTCTTTCAAATTCTTCGTCGCACGCTTAAATCACAAGTCATGTCACGTAGTCAGAAAGGCACGAGTATCAAATTTCATTTCTTTGCGTTTTTACTTTCACCGACAAATAAATTCATCACGTGAATAACGTGTATCTTATCAAATGATTTTTCCCGGAAAAAGGAACATAGTGGAATGAAGATGAGAGTTGTGAAAGAGCAAAGTTCTCCCGCTTTTTTCCAGAGGGAAATAATCTCACAGACTGAAGGAATGAGCCGACAGCGTATTCCCACGGGAGATATCTTTGGACTTGAAAAAGCGCTCAAATCGAATATTTGCATACAGTCAAACATCGAAACATTTTCGGGAAACTTGTTGAATAAAACTTATAGTTTATCTTGTTGAATAAAACTTAAGTCTTGAATAAAACGAGTATCGATAATCGAATGTTATGAAAGTGATGATGGCCAAGGGGCAAAAAAAAAAACTTAAAACTTAATTCATGATGTGTTTGTAAACAAGCATATTACAAAGTTCGTAACGTGACCGCCCGCGAATAACTAGGCCTTTTCATTTCACAAGTCGGTTTTGATTTGAGTAAACATCAAAATAGCGTGCTAAAAAATATTTTTCGGCCCACAAATTAATCCTGAAACTTCATGCTTTCGCGCTCATCCGGGCCGATAATTTTAGAAACAGTTTTTAACAGATTTTGACGAACTGTAGATTATGCTTGTTACATTTTTTTGGCTTGTATTGCCACTAGGGGCAATTTGTTTAGAAGTTTTCATTATAAACCATACGGTACGCGCGGCGGAGGTGGGCCAGTTCATTTCATTGACTATTCCGGTTTACTGTAATAAATTATAGTAAACAAAAGATACGGAGTTGAAAACAAAACTTTGTGAAAAGGTCAAAAATCAAAGGCTGTAAAAAAATATTGTTGCAATCAAAATCACGTCTCTATTCGAACCAATTTGCAAGCAGCTATTTATGAACGTTGTATCTCGGTTCAGAATTGAACCACTTTTGTCGAACACGCCATGGTGTGTTTAGGTTACGGTCACGCAAATTAGAGAAAACAGAGTACACCAGTCCTGGGATTATTATCTTCAGATTAACATTAAATTTTGCAACCAGGAATGTAGCTGACGCATTTTTTCTTTAAGGTAGCATTTTCAATTTAGAGTATAAACATCAAAATAGCATGCTAAAAATATTTTTCGGCTCACAAATTAATTCAGAAACCTGATGCGTTCGCGCTCACCCGGCCGTAAATTTTATGACCTTGCATGAGTTTCATCTGTCCGAGAGAGCACACGCCGCGATTTTTTAAAGTTTTAACGCTGACGTGAACATAAATGGGCTTCGATATTTTTACACAGAAATTAGTTGGAACAACATGTTGCAGGTAATTTTCATTACGTCTTAGTTACAGCTTTCAACGATATGATACAAAAGCAAGGCTGATTAAACGGTACGAGTTTGCAAACCCTTTCGGAAGCGCTTAGACACTTTAGAAACGCTTTAGAAACCCTTTTGAAACCCTTTGGAAACGCTTTTGAAACCCGTTGGAAACCCTTTGGAAACCCGTTGGAAACCCTTTGGAAACCCGTTCGAAACCCTTTGGAAACCCTTTGGAAACCCGTTCGAAACCCTTTTAAAACCCTTTTGACACTCGGTTTCACTAAATTACAATGCTTGATAAGACGTGTTTTCGTTTGGAGGGTCACATATGCCCTGTAGCCAGGCACGGTCTTCAATAGACTAAATAAATACTCATTAATTCGCTAAGCATGACATAGGAATATATGCGGTGAACAAAGCCAAGAAGCCCATTTCTCCACAAATTCATATTAGGATGTGTCATATAGTTCGTAAAGCACACCGCTGATTATTTTAGGAGTTGTTAAAAATAAAGGTAACCTGGTGCTGTTGTTCATAATGTTCTTGTTTAAACTAAAGTACTAGATTTGGAAAAACCTAATTCAGATTGTATGATGAATAAACAGCGACAAGCATTAAATTTCTAATGCTTTTTTTTTCACAGTATATTATTTCATCCCTAATGGGTATTTTTAAGGTTTGAAAATAAAGCCTAGGCTTTTTGGGGTTTAAGTTTGGTTCGGGGGATTTTAGTGGGTTTTGCTGGAAGCCCTTTAGGCTATTTATGTATTTAGTCAATTGATAATATTTTGTATGAACTCTTTGAAAATCATGTTATGAAAGGGTATCCTATTAAAATATTAGTTAATAAATAATAAAATTGTTTTGGGTATTGATTTTTGCCCCCATTTGCACTTTCCCTTTTCACTTTCACTTTAAATCCGGAGTACCATCTGGGGGTTATGATGTAAACGTGATTTATTGTGGCCTGACAGGACTTCTTGTGGCAAAATTCAATTTTAATTCAGTGACAATTACCTACACAGTCTTAAAAAAATGGCCGTCGTTTATTTACCTGCTGATCAAAGTCATCAGGATTCCTCTTGAAGGCATTCAAAATATCCTCCAGAAACTTGATGTTTTGAAAATTAGTAGGAACTAAACAAAAATAGACACATTTGCATAAGAGGACATTAAAACATATTCCAGAATAAGAAATAAAATAATAGCCCATTTCTGAGTTGCCGTTAGCCTCTTCTTCCAGTGCAAAACCATTCAATCATATGGATACAAGTTTTATTTGCATGCAAAACAAACCTTATAATTCATATGAATGGGATTGCACTTAGCCTCGATTTGAAAAAGAGTCTAAAGGCAACTCGGAATTTAAAGCCAACGGGATGGTCACGTGGTGTATGATTGAAAGATCACAGGCCGTCACAAATTCCTTCACTACAGAAAATGCATTCATGAAACGTACGTTATTTATTCAAGCATTTAATGTTATGTGACGGTTCTTGGAAATAGCTGAACCAAAATGTGTGAGGTTATAATGCAGTAGCAGAAGTTTAAAAAAGCAAATAGGCAAGCATTGGAATCAACTTACGTTGCAATTGCCTCTTCTTAAGGGCAATAATTTCTGCCTGTAGGTCCTCCACCAGCCCAGAGCAATGTTTACAATGGGACTGTTCGCTCCTCAAAACTAGAACTTATAATGGAATCTTCTTCAAATGAATCATCCAATATCGTAATAAGGGTTGTTGTTGTTCATCGTGGTGAATACACTAGTAAAGAAGTATTTTTCGTTTGTCTCACGATGTAGTCACTTCCGATGTGGATCGCGACGTTTCGACTGCATACTGCTAGTCTTCTTCAGGTGATGGGGTCGACTGGTTATGCGTCACCTTATGAAGCACGATGCTCTGCTGTGATTGGTTGGTTTTCAACAGCTGTGACTGGTGCATTTTTGATCCTCGTTGTTTCGGCGAATTGTTCCCTCGGTGGTCCGTAGTCGTACGGCTCTCCTGTTGTGTTTCTTGATCGTGGGCATCCATGCTTCTGGAATTTCTATTCCACTGTCCCTGTTGATGTTGTTAGGGTTAAGTCTTATGTGGATCGCCTCTTTGACCCTGCGTGTGTACCAGTGAGGATCACGATCAATAAACTTTACTTCATTCCAAAGTGGGTGGTGTCCGGTGTTGTGGGCGTGCTCTGAAACGGCAGTCAATCACAGCCAATCACAGCAGAGCATCGTGCTTCATAAGGTGACGCGTAACCAGTCGACCCCATCGCCTGAAGAAGACTAGCAGTATGCAGTCGAAACGTCGCGTTCCACATCGGAAGTGACTACATCGTGAGACAAACGAAAAATACTTCTTTACCTGAATCATCCAAGTTGTGTAAGGAGTGCCTTATCATTGAACATGTTTCAGCAAGGGTGGTACCCGTATTTGGGGACATAGTCGCACTCTCTGTATTTACAATCACATCACCAGGGTCACTTTGGATACAAATTGGAGAAGGCACCTTGTATGAGGGCAATGGTGACGACTGAAATTACCGGTACTTTCTGAAAATTTCATGTTGAAGAAAATGGTGGCTTGTGCTTTCCCTGCCTCGATTTCCACATTCTTTTTGCTTTTCATTTCCTGCCTCTTTCTTTTTGCTGCTTTTCTTTGTCAGGTGTTGACGTACCATTTGCTGCCTTTTTAGCACTTGTTTTCTTTCGTTGTTTTTTACTCTCTGTTGTTGTTGTTGTTGTTGTTGCTGCTGTTGTTGCTGTTGTTGTTGCTGTTCTGTTGTTGTATCTCCTGTTGTTCGTCGCTGTTGTTGGGGGTGATGTTGTTATTGGGGATTATGGTGGAGTTGTTATTTTCGGTGTTGTTATAGCGAATGGTGGTGAGTTGCTGTTGCTGTTGCTGTTGCACCTGACCTCCATCTTCGGCCACCTTTTTCTTCACTTCACTACATTCAATGAAGTCCATTTCATCGCTCTCTTGGGCAGCTCTCGATTTTTTTTACTTCGTTTTTTTAGAGGCGACGACGCTTTCCATTTTCTCAGCCATTTGAATGCAATCAAGTTCAAGTGCCTCCTCGTTATCTGAAAGGTAATACCTCCATCGATAAAAGCTGGATTCATTTGTCAATCCCGCAGCCCAAACTTGCTGTAAACGAAAAGGTCAAACCAAGATCAAGTTTTATACGAACCCTTTGAAAGAGAATTTTTTTATTCCTCGTTTTCTGTTTTATTTTTATGAGTGACTAAATATGGGAATGCACCGACTCAAAATTCAAGTGACTCAAATTCCGAGGATTGAATCAAGACTGTCAACTTACATTTGACCAGTACTGTACCTCTTTGATGAAACCCGAAAGAGTACTTTTCTGGAGTTCCAACACTGCCATGAGAGGATCATTTGCACTTTTTTCAGATGATCCTGGTGTTAGACTCAACTTCTCCTTAACATGTTTGGCCTGTCTAGTCCATGGTAGAGAGCTTGTACTTTCTGCTCCAGTTACTCTGCCAACTTCCTTGACTGTTTTAAACAGTGCTCTTTTAGTGTTATACTTGGTACATGTATTCAACACATGGAGCTATTTTTTTCTTTGTGCTTTCTCTTGTTCTGACATACATGTATGGCTGTTCAGAACTACTCTTACGGTTTCCATGTGGTTTAACAAAATAATGATGGAGTATAACTATGGGGAACCATTGTGTGATGCTTTTTCCATATTCAATGGAGATGACCGTCTTATGAAACTCAGGACAGGACTGACATGTAGGGTCACCTGCACACTGCAACGTCTGCCTCATCCTCCTTGTATCTTGTAAGACAGACAACCTTGTCATTTTTAACCCGTGAATATGCGCAAGTGTAATGAATGGGTTATTGGTAATGGTGGCCAATTGACTCGTTCGCTCGCTCACTCGTTCCATCACTCATGTAAACTTTTTCCACATATCTATGTTGAAATAACGAAATTTTAATTTTTTTTCACCCGTGAATACGCGCAAGCGTAATGAATGGGTTATTGGTAATGGTGGCCAATTCACTTGTTAGCTTGCTCACTCGCTCGTTCCATCACTCATGTAAACTTTTTCCACATATCTACGTTGAAATAACGAAATTGGACCTCGGTAATTAGTCAAATCCTAGGTGGCGCAGTGTGTAAGTAATCAGACAATAGAGCCGAAGGACGCGAGTTTACCGCAATATTGTGTTACGCGTTTCTTATTCACGGGTTGGCTCTTAGGAGCCTTTGATCATCCTTTTTGAAAATGTAAAATTTGACTGGACTGCCATTTCACCTTAAGGACCCATTATCGTCGCAAAGCACATCTTCCCTGTTTGGGTGCTTATTTATGTCTATTACAAATGTTGCGTTCTCTTGAATTGCAAAGGTACCTTACTGCTTAGCAAGTGTTCATTGTCTCTTTGACAGTTCATCATTAAATGGACAACGTATGGACTTTCCAGACATTCCAAATCCAGGAATTTACACTTATCATCACTGCTGTGACACTTAGTTTCTTTTTTCGAAACTTCTTTGGCGACTGACACATCAACTTATTAAATTGTAAGAATGAGTAATGCAATTAATATTTCATAAATAATAACCTACATTCTAATTAAAAGGGTATTGGTTGTTTATTATATAGATTATCTCGAACATTCTCTGACACCAGTGACTTATTGTACCAAGGTATCGTCTCCCAATAGAAGTCTTGAGTTTGCCATATTCACCTATTTCAAAAGAGCTTGCTTTTGTTGTTTGGTGTTTGGTCATTCATTACCCCCGGTGCATTGTGGGGGAAGACTTGCTTGACGGCACTGTGTGTGTGACGACGATGCCTGCACCATTCTCCCAAGATCTGAGATGGTGCGTTATATTATATATCGGTAGAAGAGGCTGCATTTTATCTTGGTATTTCTATGTGGACTGTTTATCGATATCTCGCAAACCTCATCAATACTGGTGGTGTTTCTAGAAAGACGTTGGGAAGAACTACACGAACTCTAAAATTTTGTCCATGCGAAGAGCTTCTCATTTTAGAAGCAATACTAAAGATTCCCGACAACCTGATTCCGAAATACTAGATGACATTTATAGAGTCACAGGTTCTGAATTTGCTTTCTCCGCGCTCCATTATTATTTCAAAAGAAATGGAATTACGCGTAAGCAGGTGGGATATTAATTTCAATATTCATATTTGTTAAGCTTGTGAAAGCTTGTCTTTTAATTAGGATGTCCAGCTTTTCTGCTGGTACACAAAATCGCATTACAACGTAGTGAAGTACTTAGAAGAGAGTTCTGGGCCAACATTTGCACCTTTGACCCAAGCATGCTAATTTTTGTGGATGAGAGTGGATTTGTAAGTTTCATCTCCGGTACTTTGGTAAAAACATCTTCTATTTGAAAATTTCTATGCTTTATGCCTTAGTTAAATCGTGAATGAATAACATGTTTTCCTGTCTTTGTAGGACAAAAAGATTGGAACGAACTATGGACTAAGCTTTGCTGGAACGCGTACTGAAGTGATCCGGCCGCAACAAAACTGGGCCCAAGAATAGCAGCAATTCCCATTGTGTGTACGTAAAGATTACTAGATATCGGGATTTATCATAGGAATGTGGATGGGGCGAGATTCCTAACATTTGTACAGAACCATCTTGCCCCTAGGCTGATGCCATTCAATGGAATCAATCCCCGGTCTATTGTTATAATGGGTTGGTTCATTTCTATATTATTTTCTTCAAAATTCCAAATTAGAGGTAAGGTTGAAACTTAAAAAGAAAACATACCTTTCTATTAATTCTTTTCTTTATCAGATAACGCAGCCATACACCACGTAGCCGACGTGGTGAATGCCATACATGCTACTGGTGCGTTACTTGTTTTTCTACTCCCATACAGCCCTGATTTCATGCCGTGCGAAGAAGTTTTCTCAGAGGTGAAATCGTGGATCAGAGCAAATGCTGCTGCTTGGAGAGCATGCGACAAGCTAGAGCAGATGGTCTTCGAGGGATTCCTAAACGTATCTCGTACAGATGTCCTAAATTTTATTCATCATGCAGGATACACATAAAAACAGAAGTGAAACATTTCGATTGACTGTTACTTATTAAGCTGGTTATCCTGTTGTAAATGTTAGCTGATAATATTATCAGGAAGCCATCAAAACCTATTTTCTAACGCACCTGTTAGACTTTCAGTTTAAGCTATAAGCTTTCACAATAAATAATCATTTGATTTACTGTTTATTCGTTTTGTTTGTGTTTTCATTCGATTTCATTGCTAATTACACTGATTCAGGTTTCGCACGACAGCCTCATGATCAAAATCATGGAAAAAAGAACATCTCTCGCGTGACTTATCAAGTTACAATTATAGTTCTTCTAGATCTTTAACCAATTTCTCCTTCTGCTTTAAAAACTGTTCATCGGTAAGGATGTTGCTATCTTGGAGATCTTTCAAATCTTTGAGTTGTTGGATAATTGCTCCTTGCGTTTGCACCTGAAAAATGAATAATTAGTCAATCAGTGTACGCGTTTAGCAATAAGCACTCTGAATAAGGTCTCTGTTAAGCAGTTAAGGTGATTCCTCAGAAATAAAAGTTGTCGAACGATTTTTTTTAAATTTTCCCTAACAGCTCCCTACCATAAGTTGTTTCGAAAAATTCAATAAAAAAGATAGGTCACCATGCTGGGTAAAGAGATATGATGGACCAATGCTGCCCCATTTATGCCTCTAGCAATACCGATCACGCACGTCATTATTTGATCGGTTCATGTTTCTTTTCCCGGTAACCCGTGAAAGCAAAGTTTGCAATTCTTCAAAAAAACTTGATAGGTTAAAGTCTCCACCATATGGGAACACTTTAAAATAAAATTTATGGAAAAGTCACACAACTTCAAATGACACGGACTCAAAACGTTCCTCGCGTCCATGTTTTCAAGGTCAACAATTTGCTCCCACGAGTAACTGATTTGAGAACGTTTTTAGCGATATCTTTTTTTCCTGTCGAGGAATTTTTTTTTAACTTTGTTAACTTAAAAAGCATTAATTTAACATCAAAATGATGCAATAAAAAATATAGGTCACCATGCTCGTTAGAGAGAAAAAGACAGTCGTATTTTCTAACGAACTTGCGGGCCTTTGATAAAAAACATTCCATCCTCCGAAATGTGCGCGCGCTCATTTTGCTCAACCGCGCACGCTCATTGCTTATAAATTATGGTAATTCTCCTTTTGAAAAAATACTCGTAAGAAAATTAAATTTCCAGCTGCGTGTTTTAAAAACCGTTCACTAAAGAGTGTTGTTATCAACTGGCTGCCATGAAAGGACTATTACGTGTGTTATGCGCAGTACAGGATGCGCAGTGCAATACTGAGGAATCACCTTAAGCATTAGGGACGATATTCAGATGTGTGCTTTCAAGTTGCCAAAGTTGATGTCCAGTAAAACTTGGTGATGATTCATTAAAAATAATACCATACGGTTAGCTTGCATTACAGCTCTCGTATTGTAGTGCAGAACATTATTTAACTGTTTAAATTAATTAAAGAATTTTTGATTTTCATCCCTTATTCTCGCGATCAATTGTCTTTGTGTTTTCATGTCCATTTTTGCTATTCACTGTCTTCCCTCATTTGTCTGATGCATTCCCAAAAAACGGAAATCTTGGTATTTCCTCTTCACTATCGTGACTACCATTAGCCTGTAAATGTCAAATAATAAAATACTTAAGACACCATATTCATCATATTCCACAGAAGACACAGGCGGCGGAAATGGTTGAGTGATTTGTGTTTTCCAAACAATTGCATTAAAAATAAATAAATGCAGCTCCCGGCTGACTCTGCTCATTAAAATAGAAATGAATATTTCAATTGAAATTTTCCCAGCTTTAATTTTAGACCGATAAAAAGTGTTTTTAGGAAGTTTATTGATGTCCCAGATACCACATCGCTGTGATGTGGCGTTGGGAAGTGAACAACTGAATCACGGCACGTGCAGGCCGGGCCACAGCTTTAGAATAATTGAAACTGTACTAATTAAGCATTGTCAAGCAGGCGTTTTGGAAAATAAATCTTGTCTTCCAACAAGTTTTTCAATAATACTTTAACCCGAAACTGTATTTTTGATGCTTTGTTTTTTCCTGAGTTTCTGTCTAGTTAAAACCTACTAACTGCGTTTCCAAAGCTCAAAACTCACAGAAAATGCAAAGTAACATAAAATGTAAAAAAAATTACGGAATCTGAACGACTTGAACAAACTTAATTATTATGGTAATTCGCCAGCTCTGGAGCTCCAATGAAAATAATAAAACACAAGTTGGCTCCCAAGTTGGGGTGAAAAAGAACTCAACAAAGCTGCTATGATATTAAAAAATGATTATGCTAGCGCAAAGTAATTTTCACACTTACCAGCATTCGGGCCCATACTTTTCATAATTCGGGAATTTTCCCTCCATGTCTTATGGTCAGGTGCTCCAGGATGCTGTCGTAACTTTTCTCATCTGTAACCAACGGCAAATAAGTTTGTTTTAGTGTTGTAACTAAAAAACAGCTATTTGAATCACATATCATGCAGCACTTACCATCAAGGCATTGAGCTTTTGGATCACTGCACCCGGCAGTTTTCGTCTGGGGTTGAACTACCATCCACAGCAACACCCATCCATCTTTTTTCAGAGAGGGCTTTCACCAACTCTATATCTCGTTATTCTAAAGTGCATGCCTCTGGGCGGGCTGTAGTATCCCAGGTCAAAGTTTGCCTGGTCCGCAGCTCCTGTTTGCTCCCCATAAGTTTTGATAATGTAAGCTTTAAAGTCGCCTACCGAGCCGACACAGGTTATTTAATTTAGTTGATAACTATCTTTTATGCTTTTCTTGTTTTTCGGATCAAGGACACGAAGACAAATGTTTGTGGACTGCGAATCGGTGGCCTCCATTGTCTCATACGCAGAGAATGAGCCAGCAATACCACAATGCAATGGGAGTAATGAATGACCAAACACCAATCGACGAAAGCAACCTTTTTTTAAATAGGTGTATTTGTTTTATTAGCATAGACTGGTGAAAATAGGCCGTAACGATTGTATAAACACAATCACATCATTTGGCTTTCGAACCTATACAATAAGTTTCCAAAAAATGTAGCTTGGACTTTTTCAAAGGCATGGATCAATGCTTGATTTATATACATGAGTATCTTCCAGAAGTATAATCACTGATGTCCAATATTGTAAGAAATTTTGCTATGTAGTTCAAAAGACCCCCACTCAAACAAGCAAACAGAAAATTAAAAAATGCACCCCACCCTGCTATAAACCCTTTGGCTAGGTATCATAAATGGCCAGCTCTTATCAATCTCCTAAAAAATTAATAGCCAGCGAAACATGGAAAAACTTTAGAATGCAATAGGTGGTAATAACCTCAAACGGCAAGAAAAGCATCTCATTTATAAATTTGGCACCACACATCCTCATGGTCTTAACGAACGTTTTTCTTTCATTTGGCAAATGATTTAACATTTTAAGTCACCCTTTTGGCATATTTCAGCAAGTTTTATTTCATTTCATAACGTTTTACTCTGATGAAGGGCTCAGCTCAAAACGTCAGTATTTTGATCCCAAACATCTTGGCTGTATTTTCACTTTGCTATATCGGAAACACTGCAGCACTCCACTACATCATTGCACTAACCTCCTCAAACTGATCATCACTGATGTCTATAATATCAGGAGTTCTGAAAACAATGAAAATGCTTAATAATATCATGGCATGAAATCACGTAATCCCTTTTCAAAATAGTACTGGCACAAAAGCAGTTTGTAACAGAAAAAATCCAAAGGGGATCAAAATGAAAGGGGGTGTCTCACATAAACAGGGATGGATGATTGCCATATGTAAAGCAGTTTTCATCTGACTGCCACGAGTAACTTGCAATTACTCTGTGTAATTACATTGGACTTGGTTTTACTACAGTCAGACAGTTAATATATGAAAGGCACCATTTTTGTCCTCCACAAAAATACTCTCAGACAGTAAGACAACATTTCTATCGGCTGATTTTTGAAACTCAATGCAATATTTACGATGGAACTTGGACCCTGGTGTCGTTTTATCCCCCTTAAGAGACGCTGAAGTTGAAGACAATTGGAGAGTGGGTCTGGATAGCCATAGTCAATGTGTAAGGAGCGAACTGCCGACAGATAAACCTTAATGGAAGAGTGATAAAGGCGATCTGCTAAGTGGGCACAGAAGCGCATCAAAATTTGTTCGCTGGCAGGTAGGAGAGGGTGATCAAGATCAGGGAATATCCTGACTGCAGAACTCTAGGAACTGGCGTTGAGCTGAGCCATTGGCCAAGTAGAACTGGCACTTTCCTGTCAAATCACGGGAAGCTGGGCCAGCAGCGATGGCGGTATTGGTGTTGCCATGTGAGCTGCGTGTGGTGCTTGATCATGGGAAACGCTGGTAGTCAAAACGAGGTAAGGCATCAGCAAGATGGGCCTGGAGGGTAAGGGAATCCAATTCAATACCAAGCACAGTTAAGCAGGTAGAGAGTCCCTCCAGTTTGTCCGGGGAATACGCCAGTCCTTAAAGAGCTGGACGCATGTATCAACGTTCTGGCAGATGAGAGAATTGGGAGGACCCAATGTATAGAAGTCGTCAAGATAATGCAAGAGGAAATCCAAGCCATAATTGTGTTTGAGGATCCACTCTAGCAAATCAGCAACAGACGAAAAAATGAAGGGTGCTGAACGTAACCCAAAGGGGAGAGTCGTATCGATGAAGTAATTGCCCTGCCATTTCATGCCAAGCAAGTAGCGGTCCTCTGGATGGACTGGAACGTTCCTATAAGCACTCAATGTGGAGGAGTAGTGAACATTGAGGCCCGAAAGAGGCAGTTGACACTGGGGTGCTCTCCTTCACACTTCTCACAGCAATGGCAGTACCTACATTGACCATAGGGCCAGGCACAGGAGCTGTTATTCCAAGATCTGCAAATAATGGACGAAGAGGGAACCGATCTTGAAGGCAAAGCAGAAGTGGTAGGTAGCTGGTACTGTTGTTGTGGCAAGCGGGTATGAAAGTTGTACAGATCACTGTTCATATGGGACCAGTCAGCCAGACCCGAGGCGGCTGCATCTTTCCAGAAGGCTGTGTCGTAGTGAAGCCAAGACTTGCCGGAGAACTGGCAAGCAGTTTGCAAAATCAAGAGCTTGTACTGGGTGATGTCTTGCCATCTAGATGTTTGAGAGCAACAAAAGATCCACATATACACAGTGAAGGCTTCCACCCAAGTTACGTCTGTAATCTCTCGTACCCTCTTCTTGGAAGTCACGAGCAGGTTTCCATTCAGGTATGATTGGGGCTTGGAATCCTGGGCCATGAAGTTTTCAGGTAGCAGGTCTGCCAGATCGACGAATTGCCGGGCTTTATTTTTATAACCAGCTTCTCCGGGATGGGCGAATATCCTGGGCCGACAAATAAAGACTTGTGCAGCAAAGAAGCGACCGAGTGAGCCAAGGTGGATGTAGAAGAGACTGGAGAGACAAACTGGCCAGTGGCGGGAAGCATTCCGCTTAAGGCACCGAGGGAGCCAAACAACAATGGATGTAAAAGGGACGAATTACCTAAGGTACAGTAGGTGGAAACGAACGAAGGTACGATGTTACCTGAAGAGATCCCTGCAGCAAATCCTGACAAAGAATTAACAGAAAAGGAAGACTAAGGTGTGCTCGACAGCATGTTTCCCAATGCGGTGACATTCAACACCAAGGGCTGACTTGTTTGGTTTTATGCAGCCGCTAGAATTTTAGGCAGTGAGTTGCCGAGCGCTCGATAGAAAGCTTGAGAAAGATCCTGAGCGGTCAGTACGAAGGATGGAGACGCGATTACCGGAGCCGAAGAAACCACGGAACTTACCACAGAAGAAAAAACCACGGAGGAAGTCACCGAGGAATCGAACATGGCGGCGGCACTGTTGTTAGTTAATTGCCCCGAGAACTGACTCATCAAGAGAAAACAAGCCAACGAAGCAGTGCAAAAAACGCACGAAGAACCTGTAATGCTGAAGAACTGCCTGGGTGATGAGCTGCCACGCTAAAGCAATGGTAAAACGCTAGAAGAAATGCCTCCTGTATACCACGCTACAATCCACAAGCACATGGAGTTTGACACATGTGCATATGTGCCAACACTGCTGACTACCAGAGAATGCAAGCGCTTTTTGTTAACTCTGTTAAATTGCATTTAACTGCATATAACAAGTTATCTTATGACACACTGCTAAGCTTGAAAACCGATCACAACTATCTTGTCTCTAGTATCATTGGAGAAAAAGTTTGTTCAATATCACTCTTTGATTGACATTTTTTTAATTAATTAGTAAATGGAAGTAAAACATACACACACAAAAAGGAAAAATTACACCGAGTGAACAAAAAATACAACACTTACAATTTCGCTTATAAACTAGAGTACAACAGTGCTAATTCTATGTATCACTTAGTATAATTTATATCTAATTTTTCAGTCGTGAATACGACTTATCGCGGTTACTGGAGAAAAATCACTCGCTCATCGTAAACTTTATATTAAATTTATATTAAATTGTCGAAATGTTACATTTCAGTAATAGCATACATGGAGTAAACCAAGTCCGCCATTACGGTTGTGGTGTTTACGAATGTTTGATGAGATGAAATGTCGGTTTGGGAAAATGTTGGGGTTCTTTTACTTGTTATTATTGTTTGGCAAGGATATCTGACATTAATAATGAAGGAAAAGATAAGTTTGTCCCGTAATTTTCGTTTTCGCTAGTAAACACATTCCTTCGTGTGACTGTGGCAAACATTGCCGAGCTGAGATTTTACAGAACGGACTGTAATTCATCTTTAAAGCATTGTTGATAAAATCTAAGAGGACCCACCTTGTGTAGGGTAGGAAAAGGTCCGATGGTTGTTTCATATTCATGACTTGGCGCGCAAGGAGCCTTTGATTACATTTATTTGTTTTCTTCATGGTGAAAGAAATATAAATATTCATGGTAGGTGCAGATAAAACTAAATAATAAAACTAACATAAAAAACAAATTTATGTTTTTGGAGTCAGGAGACAAGATTCAGCGAGGATACAAAAGGTTTCCATTTTTTTTTGTTGCTTGGTGTCTTATTTTCTAACTGGTATATATGTCTCAGATAAAGCAAGAGATTGTTGTGATTTGGATAACATTCTTTCAATCTGCATATCCAGATGAAGTTCTTAGCTATAAGGCAACAGAAATTTATATGAAGCTTAAAGGAGGAACTGTCTGGCGTCAGGCCCAAAGCAGTGGTCATGTCTAAGTAATTACCTGGTTGGAGTATCTGGCACGACTGAAGCCATATCATGAGGTTCTCCCAAAACGTTTGGATTCTTTGGCATTTCCAAAATAAGTGAGTCAAATCCTTTGTCTTCGTGGCAAAAAGTACATTTACCATCCTCTCTAACACCTATTTTTTGCAGATAGCTGTTAGTTGGTAAACGTCTATGTAAAAATCTAAAATTAAAATCAATTAGTTTTGAGCTCGTTGTACAAGTGTTTGCTGTTTGAAATGCGTTTCTTCCGTTGACATTTTTGTCGGTTGAAGATCAGTTAGTTTTGTTGTCCCCTTCAGGATCGTGTTGCCAATTTCTTGGGATGAGTTAAATACATCCTTCATGATCACTGAAAAACAAAAGAAAAATTCAAGTGTCACAACTCATATAAACATTTAATAAGGAATGTTTTTTATTAAACAAAATGTTCATGTAAGTTAAAGTAAAATACAATGTAAAAGGCTATGTTATAATATCGCAACAGAGTTACAATTTATGTGACTCAATTTAACATCGAAAGTAATGACTACCATGTACAGCTGTAGCATGAAATTTTTGTGAGAGTTTTATTTTGCAGATTGCTTATTTTTGTGTTTTATGGGAACAATTTTTTTGGAACTAATTTTTGTGAATTCCTGTTCAAGCAGAAAACATTAACAAGGAAACTTAATATTTTTAACTTCATTACTTGTTGAGTTACAGTACACTCTTTTTTAGAGACATTTCACTGAATTCTATTAACTCGTGCAAAATTGTTTAAGAAAATTCTGGGAAATCCTTAGAATTCCCAAAAATAAATCCCTTGTACAGCTGTACTGTATATAGGCCAAATCTGCAAAATATACAAAAAGAAGAGAGAGTTAAGAAGCACCATCCAGTGTTAGGTTACATTAACCAGAGATTGACTCTACAGTATAAGCATTGGTGGATAGCTTAATCTATTATTTGAACAATATTAGGCTATTATAGTTTGTACATTGTACCATACAATACATGTACACATATGGTAAAACAATTGCACATAAAACAGGGTTTGATGTTTATGTTGTTGATGTGTTGGAAATTATTTTGCACCTCAAGATATGCAATGGAACCCTGTTAAAACTGTATGACTACTGTTGGCCCATACTATTACAGTAGTCATACAGTATTAACAGGGTTCGAGTTTTGAGTTTGGAGCTTCAAATTTCGAGTTTTGAGCTTCTGGAAGAATTTTCAAACACAACAATGACAGAGAAGAGGATAGTGCACCGGTGACTTTTTTGGTCTTTTTTTTCTTGCTTGAAAGTGCCTTAATTTTCGCATATGGCCTTCAATCTATCCAAAGAACACTGCACTGAGGTTTTCTCGCTGGTTTCCTCTTAGTTTAAAAGGGTCAGAAAACGTGGTCGGCGTCTTCTGTTCAAAACAGAAACAAAAGAACGTATTGAATTCTTTGTTCTGTGAAAGAAAGAATGAAATCAACGAAGCATTCCAAACTAATGTCAATATGAATAGCAAAGGTATTTATTCTTAAAGTTAACCCAGCCTTTTGTATTGAATTGTATGGTGCAATGTGCTAAGCATTGAGCTCCAGTGCAGGGTTGCTAATGACTTATCGGTTCAACTCACACATTTGATTTTTTCCTCGCTCTTTTTTTCTTTTAAATCTTTCTTTTGCTTTTGCTCTTCACGTTTTGTCCGAGTTGTTGATTTATTCAAAATAAAATATCCTTTCCTATATGTGAATAAAACAATAAAACACTCCGCTTTGGCTACCTCGTCAAGGCTGTTATGCCGCAAAAGTGACGCCAAGGAAGGGGGTAACATGTCTCAAAATGTATGTGTACACTTCATTTCTATATTTTGATATAATGGACTAAAAGGAAACATACTGTCGCCTTTTAAATCCAGCTCTTTAAAGCAGTTGCGAGGGTTAAAACATACATGTACTAACCTTATCCTAATAAGTCTCACCACGTTTCCATAACTAATTCCATGGCACAGCGTGCTAAGCGTTGCGCTGCTATGCAGAGCAGATGGTTAATCGGTTCAATTCACAAGATTGTAAACTTGTAATAAGGCCAAGTGAAAAAAGGAAAACAGATGTTTCTCGTCCCTGCCACTTCCTTTGTTTGGGTCGCCTCTCTTTTTTTATTGTTATTCAAATGCAATACCTATAAGAAACGGCTTCTTTTACAGTGTGAAGAATGTCTCAAGTGGAGTATGTTACACATAAAGATGCTGTCCTGCGCTCAGAAGCTACAACTTGACCAGGAACTCGGCAACTGTCTTACACATGTGGTGCATGCTTCCATGACATGTCAGACATTGAGGATACTGTTTTCAGTCTAGTATTTGTAAATGATAAGCTTACCTGTGAATCACCAATAGAGATTTTGTACTATGTTGCATTCGCTGATCCAATGTGTTTATTTGTGGAAGTGAGGCCGATTCAGTAATTCGAGAGGACTGCTATCTGTTCTGCAATTAATGTCACGAAAGGGGATACAAGCCAAAGAAGAAAATCACGAGAGCTTTCAGGCAGGTTCTGTTACATCATAAAACGAAGTATTTAATACTGAGTCCTACTGACGTTTGTAGTGCACCCTACCTATTGAGATTTACCGCAAGGCGCATCACGTTGTTGTTAAATGTATTAAAATAAACCAGATATGCTTAAACAATATCTGGCATGACATTTTAATATTATTTGACCTAAGAACTCCAACCTATCCCTGGGAGAGGGTCACATTATATTCACCTAGTTGCCATCTGTACATTTATTACCTTGTAAAGAAAGCATTCAATTGGAAATAATAAAAAAGTCGGAAATAACAAAAACGCCCACCTGCTCTCTAGAAATGTGGATATCATGCAAGTTTTCTTGCGACAAAATATCGGTATCCCTGTTTTGGTTCTAAAAACGTTGCTGGCTTATATCTCTGGCACTTAAGGAGCGATACAATCAACCCAGCCCCTTTTGGGAATGAAATACTGTATTTAAAATTTTGGTGAAAAGGGGGGGAGGGGCACTTATTCAAAGGAGGACGCTTAATCAAGTTTTTCTTTCAACGAACTGTAACTTGTTCTGCAAAATCTTCATAAAGAAAACAAATCTACAACTTTATCCATGACGTAGTCCCCTTATACGTACATATGAACCCAGTATTCTCTTGATTCAGATGTACTGGTTAAAATTAAAGGCACTACATACATACATACATACATACATACATACATACATTCATTCATTCATTCATTCATTCATTTATACATACATACATACATACATACATCAACAAGATCTGTTATACACTAGAATAAACCGTATTTCACTCATATTTGCTGTCATTATTAGCAGAGCTTTATACAGCAGCATATGACAGCGCCAACAATCAAGACACTGAGAATGTTCTGCAATAGTTATGATTTGTTGTACATGATATTTACAAAGCTCTAATGAGATACAACAACAGCAACTTGAGATATTTAAAAATGAGCAGAGCGATACATTTGCCGCTGTACATGTACCTTGTGATTTGCTAATCAAATCACGGTTGCTTCCTTCCCCTACAGGGCATCTGCTAGGTGATCACACTAAAGCTTAAAGCTATTGTCAGTGCAGGCTATGGTTTTGTTTGATCTCAACTGTTTGATTATGAGGGAGGCCAATTAGGCATCCCAGGGATAACTGAAGACAGTTAGCCTGCTACAGGGCCCTTTGGGGAAGGGTTTAAAGCTTCGAGAAGCTTTGTGCCCCAAAGAGCATTCTGTCACTTTAATAGTTGTGGTTGTGAATCACATTCGTCCATAATTAGATCAGCCGTCATGAGATAAGTCTCAAATAGTGTCATTCACACTATTACGTTTGGGAGCAGATGGGAGCGCACATCTTTTGTGAGCAAGCGTAATCCATGCATTGAGGTCAATTGAGTTTGGTTATCGAACGCATTCAAATAACGAACTTTCTGCGAGTTCGATTGCCGAACTAATCGAACTTATTCGAACTACTGCAGTCAAAGCTCTCTGTGAAGACACTCGCGTAAGTGGACAGCTTACAAGAATCATTCCAGAATTTGCCTTTTCTGAAATAAACAAATGTTTTATAGAAATTTACCCATTTGTGATACAATGGTGTTTTGAACGAAAGTTTTTCTCGTACGAATATTTAAATCTGTATGTCCTTTTTTGTAAATAGACTTGAATGTAGCTTTCATCAGTGAACTTCGCAAATTAAACTTTCAGGCAATCACATGGCACAAGAAATTAAATGAATTAAAACAGAATGAAGCACGGGTTTGGAACTGTAACGATCAATAGAAATGGGCTGTTCCATACTTGACAGCCAGTGTTGTCTAAATATGTTCACATCTGTATCAGAGGTATCAAATATGGATGACATCAAGTCATCATCATCAAAACCTAAAGGAAATGAAACAAGCAAAATTTCAATCATATTGAATCGAGAATATTCATCCGTGTCAGTGTTTTACTCTGACCAAGGAACAAAGTCTGAAATGTCAGTAGGTTTCCCTTCTTTTTACAATGTTCAATAATTCACCTATTTATATCAACAAGTCATTATTTGTTTTTTGTTTATTATTTGTAAAGTGGTCTCTTCACCACTCAGTAACTTCCCAGGCAACCTTTTAAAAATATTTACCCAGTAGAGCTGTTATAGTTGCATCCAATGACCCTGCTTCAGCAAATTGTTTTTGAATTTCTCTGTAACTTTTATCTGGAAACATTTCAAGAAGTTGTACCAACGAGCCATCTAGACTCTGCAAAACAAACAGATATAGACAGCATAAGATACAAAAATTTTGCTAAATGAACAGGTATGGAATATTGTCAATTTTTTAAAAGAGTACTTGCCTTTGGCTCATGATTGCCTATATTGATAAACATACATGATCACTAATGATGTAATGTACTTATAAGTTTCATCCAAAGTAAGATGGATAACATTTAAGAATTTTAAATTATTTTCATGTCACAGTTGCACAAGTAAACTAATCTACATGTATGTTCCTAGCAATACACTGAATTCTAGAGAGCCAAAACGAAGGCAGGTTTTTGGATTATCCTGGGTTCTTGAATATTTAATGATTTTTCATGTTTTCCACTTACCAATGCACTTCCACTTTTCTGAGCTGAACTCCCATTACCATCGTTACTCCGGTTTACATTATCTTTCATTGTCGAGTCTGTTTGAGGCTTTTGATCATCATCATTATCATCTTTGTGAGATCAACAGTCTGTTTGCCCCTGCTAATAGGATTTAAAGAATGAAAACTAGATATTCTCAAGTAATCATGTAAAGTAACACATGTACAAGACTCAGTTACATTATCAGTTTACAAGCCAAATTCACGATTTGCCATTTTCACAAGCAAAACAAAATTGTACACAAGTACTAGGTGAAAGACCTGTGGTTAATTTTACTGAAATGTTGACAACCTTGCAACAGTCATCCAAACACCCAATATTATGTCATATAATATCATGTTATATTTGTCTTAAGTTATATTTTATTGATTGTAATACTGTTTATTTAGGGTCCCACTGAAAACCACTTCCTTTGGTGTAGGCTCGCTCCCTTTTGATAATAATGTTATTGCTCTTTTTGCTTCTGCCAATGAGTTATAAAAATCATATAAAACTATTGTTGTTTTTGTTTCTGTCAATAAATTATCAAAGTCCTAAACAATTATTTCAATAAGCATTAATCTAGTAGATATTCCAAAATGAGTATTCAACTGTACATACTCTAATATTCATTTTTTTGTAATTCTTTGTTAGTTTTAGTTTTGATTAATGAATAGACTAAAAAAGAGTTGTCTATAGCGATACTTCATGTGACGTCACAATGCTTTGTCATGCCATCCATCGCCATCCGTGATTAGCAAAACACAACATAAAGACATGCGTATCCATCTGATTTTTGGTCATTGGAAAATTTAACTACCCTAAACTAATCTACGTTTCAGTGCAGACTATTCAAACAATTGATTGTTCCAGAAAAATATTCATTTGAAGCCAAAATTCCAGGTCAAACTACTACCCACTATACAAACTACATTAACAACACGGCTCTTTTGCCAACCACAATAAGCATGCAAATGAGATTCAAGGGCTAAAATGACATCACTGTTAGTAAGCATGAAGTATCGCTATATGAGATTAATGCATGATCATAAAAATTTGAGTTATAAAATAAAATTCCTTACTGAATGAACAACATTTTTATATTACCTGTTACCACTGAATGCAGCTGCATTCCTCCTCCTTATGTTTTTTAACTTTCCAATACAAAATGTCTTCCCCACAGTTTACACATTCAATAGTTGGGCCACTCTGTGGAAGGTTCTTTGAAAGCATCAAAATATAACTCAGTACATTGGCAAAATGATTCATTTTTAAGGGGGTGAAGGGGAATAGACCAAACAAACTTCACTTACATCTAAACTAACAGGACTGAGGTCTAAGTCCATCTAAAGAGGGCGCACATAGGTTATTGCCTGCCCCACTCAGACACTATTTCTAAGGTAGGCAAGGGAATACCCTTGATTCCCTGGCCGTATCACTTCCAATTTTCGTTTTCCTCCTCCACCTCCAAACGCTTGTAGTAACTCAATGCCTCCATCTTTCATTTTTGGGTATTCCAGCCCAAGAACATTGATAAATTCTTCGTGATTGGCATTCTTATTAGGGAACGCAACTTTGCGTTTACCTAATCCTGCTAATTGGAGATGATAAAGTTCATCTTTCGATGGGCTGTAACTTTCATTGACATGTACCAGAAGACAGAAATAGTGAGTCCAAGTTTCCTTTGGTTGAAGGAATGGTGCATTTGCTTTTATTTTCTAGGGTGCCTTGCCTCTATCATTTGTTGGGTTTCTTTTTTGCCCACTCATTCCACAGTCCTGGAAAAGCCCTCCTTCAAAGAAACCATGAAAACCATCATCAATTAAGCTTATATGGATTTATAGTGTATGTAAATGCATGCACATTTCAAAGATTAAAACAATTAAATTAAGTTTGCTGAAGCATGCTGAAGTATGTAAATAATATGTACATACATCTAGTTAAACTAAACACTCAACATCCACTAAAGATTAAAAATTATTCCAGTGATAGCATGGGGTTGCAACAAGTGATAACAAAATGTGACCCTCCAATACCTCTCAGGGTCTCAAACTTCAAACTTAGATAAAATTAGATTAAATGGATGTAGCAGCTCTCGTAAAGTCTTACACCATTGGCTTGCAACCCTTAGACCTAACAATAGGACAAACAACACATCAATGGACCCTAACCCTAAAAACAATGGCAGCTGTGTTTTACAAGGCCAATGAAAATAGAGGTTTCTGAGAGCTGCTACACTACCGGATTAAATAGACACTGGTATGGTGGTCCATAGATGCCACACCAAAATTGCATTTAACTGGTTAACAAGAATTACATTTTTCGAAAAAAAAATGGTTTTTGAAATTATGTAAAAATATAAAAATTTCTTCACTTGGCCCATTGACAACAAAACTTATATGACATATTTTTTTTTCGAAATTATTATTTCCTTTATTTGCAACACAAAATACTACTTACAAAAAGATTAATTACAATACGAACAATACTTAACACTAATTACAGTATAAATAAATTAATACATCAGTTGTCCTAAAATTAGTAAATATAGTCGTAAGAAAAAATAAAGACAAAAAAAACATAGGGAAAAGTGCACGGACAGGAGAGATAGTGGCTTACTATCTTAGCTTGCTTACAGCTCAGATTAAACATTCACAGTAGTTAAACATATTTACATTCCAGGAAGATGAGGAAAAACTCGGTAAAGTAAGGCCATTTATAAAACCAAGCAAGCCATTCCACTTTTTTAAGGATGTTTTTGTAAGAGTGCTTTTCTAACAAAGCATAGTGTTCAATTTGTTGAATCATGCCTAAAAGCTGTGGAAACGTTTGCTTCATTCTACAGACGTGCAAGAAGAGTACAGAAATCAAGTAGAAATGGTGCGGAAGTTTCAGTGTTTAAGCGTAGAGCCAACAGTTAATTTATTTTGTCATTATCGGAAAGTAGACCTTGAGTGATTAGCCAGTTTTCCAAGCCTTTCCAAAAGGATTGCACTATAGGGCAGTCCCAAAAAAGATGTAACAATGTTTCCGGATTTTTTTGACAGAAAGAGCACATTTCATTATCCTTTATTCCAATCTTACTCAAAAATGCATTAGTGGTGATTCTACGGTGAATAAACTTGAATTGAAAGTTCCTAAGTTTGCAGCTTTGAGTACAAATAAAAGGTTTCAAAAATATTTGCTGCCATTGAATGGTTTCTAGCTTTTCGATTTCACAGTTCACTTCCCACTTTGTTTGCCTTTTTTCAGAAGCAGTCACTTTTTTGGATAATAGAGCCTTATAAACAGCGCGGCTAAGATTTTTACAATTTAAAGCTTTGACACTCCAGTCAGTGCTATTGATCTTATGATGGTCAGGCGGCTGTGGAGCAATCCTTTGGCGAATACCTAGTAGTGACGATGTAATGCCATAATATTCTACAAAAGTGGTCTTGATTGTGAATTTGGCTTGAAAATCATTATAACTTAAAAAACTGTTCGTACTTGATCCGTTTATCATAATATGATGTGGGTGAAAAATGCCTTTATCGGCCCAATGCCTTTTATCAACTGGTGCATTTTCTATACGTACCAAAGAATTGTTCCACAGAGCCATGTTTCGAAAATCCGCTAACGAAGATATGGCCGTTTTGTAATTCAAATCCGCCCATATTTCAAGAAGTTCTCTTGAAAAGGTGTCTTTGATGTTCATTTTGTTAATGTCATTTTTGCCAACATTCCCTTTAAAAACGAGTGGACCACCATACCTCTTAAGAGAAAGGTTAAATAGATTTTTCCATTTACCATGATTGTTTTTATCTATATATTTTTTTATCCAAGTAGTTTTGAGTGAAACATTGAATGTGAAAATATCTATCATTTTTGTTCCCCCATTCCTGTAGTTGCCTATCATAACAGAGCGCTTAATTTTGTCCTTTTTACCATCCCATAGGAAATGGAAGAGAAGATGGTTGATTTCCTTTAGAGCGCAATGGTCTGTTGGCAAAGGTGTTAAAATGTAAACTAATTGGGAAGTCAGAAAAGCTTTTATGACGGTTATTTTCCCAAAAAAGGTTAATTGGCGGAAAGTCCAACTTTCGATTAGGTTTTGAATTTTTTCAGTTTTTTTCTTAAAGTTTAGGGCTTGCGATTTTTTGCATAATGTAGAGAACCACATGCCTAGTGCTTTTACGGAGTCTTTGGCCCACTTAAAATTACGTTCGGGAAACTATTCTTTTTCACTTTTTTCATTGTTTTTTCGTTGTTGATTTAAGGCCAGATACCGTTTGAAAGGCATCCAATGTGGTTAGTGAGAATTGTAATGATGATTTTGTGCCGTCAAGGATTAAAGTAGTGTCATCTGCGTATAAACTTATTTTTGTTTCTTCTCCATCTATTGTGATGCCTCTTATATCCGAATTATGTCAAATTGCTGAAGCCATTATCTCAGTACAAAGAATAAAGATGTAGGGAGATAAGGGGCAACCTTGTCTAACACCTCTTCCCAGAGTGAAAAAGTCAGATGACCAGCCATTGTTTACTACACTGCTTTCAATTTCAACGTAAAAGAGTTCAATCCATTTTTTTAAAGAAGCGCCAAATTTGTAATATTCGAACGTCTGCTGAACAAAGGACCATTCTAAGGTGTCAAAAGCTTTTTCGAAATCGACAAATAATAGAAGACCTGGAATTTTTTCTTCTGTATGTCTTATCAAACCTTCGATCAATCGGATGTTTTCGCTGATAGATCTATCTTTGAGAAAGCCTCTTTGATCGTGATTTATGAGCCTAGGAAGCACCTTTTTTAGCTGATTTGCTATTGCCTTTGTTGCAATTTTGTAATCTGTACTTAGAAGAGTGAGAGGGCGCCAGTTTTTCAAATTTGAAAGAATATTGTTCTTTTTAGGAATAAGTTTAATTAACCCTCTCCTTTGGGAAATTCCCAGTTTTCCGCGATTGTAAGACATGTTGATTGCTTTTATGAACAAGTTGGACAGATCTTTCCAAAAAACTTTGTCAAATTCAGCTGGTATTCCGTCCGTACCTGGAGATTGATTGGGTTCCATTGTTTTAAGGGCTTCAAAACATTCTTTCTCCGTCAGCATTCCTTCACAAGAAATTGCATCTTCTGGAGATAATTTACATTCATTGTTTTCAGGGAAGAAAAGGTCTTTATTTATGTTTGCATTTTACGTTTTTTGTGATGTATATAGATTTTTGTAGAATCGTTTGCATTCTTCTAGTATGTCTTTGTCTTTGGTAAGAGTGCGCCCGTTTGCCACCCTTAGCTGCCCTATAACGCTTTGTTTATTATGTCTTTTTTCAAAGTTAAGAAAATACCTGTTGTTTTTTTCGCCCTCGTTGTACCATTTAACTCTACTTCTTATTATAGCTCCTTTTGTTTTGTATTGATTAGTGCGTTCAAATTCACGCTTGGCTTTATCTAAAGATTCAATAGCTAAGATTTTCTCGTGTGGAAGTGTTTTGGCATCTTCCATGATTTTCTCAAGTATGCAGATTTTGTTTTCGATTTGTTTTCCAAGTTTGTTTGTTGTACTTTTTTCTTTGCATATCTAATCGAGCACTCTCTTACATTTAGCTTAACCATTTCCCAAAGCAGAGAGTCGTCAACATTTTGATCATCCTCATATTGTTCTTTAACACCCTGAATGGTCGCTTTGATGTCGGCAATAAATTCGGATTCAATAAGGAAAGACGTATTTCATTTCCAGTAGCCGGGGCCTCTGTTTTTTTGTTTTTTTTTTTTAATTTATTTATTTATTTACAGGTTTACAACGAAGTGTTAATTACATACTTTTCATACAATAAAGAAACTACTTACACTAGTTACTTTACAATAATACAAGAAAGAAAAAAAAAGTACACTAACAGCTCGAAATAACTTAACAGAAGCGCTCCTGGGTGGAAAGCCTTGGGCCAAAAAATTTATATTAAAAATATTGAAATTGAGAAAATATGTCGTTGTTTTTTTTTTCTTTGGGGGGTGGGGGGCTCGGTTCATCCGTTTCAGTTCATAAAAAGGACGCAAACAACTCCCATTTTTTTGAATTGGTTGTTTGGGTGTTCTCAATTTTATAGATATGCTTAAGATAACCAAGGAAGTCCTTCAGTTTTGGAGTACAGTCTTTAAGTGTACAAACCCAAATAAAATATTTGGCAGTTAGAAGGCAAAAATTGATTTGCAGGTTATTCTTAGATTTATCTGGCCTCAGACCCAGCGCGATATCTACTTGGAAACATTCATTAGTAATTTGACAAGACTGTAGCCACGAAAAAACACTGTTCCAAAAACCTTGAATCTTCTCGCATTTCCAAAAGAGTTGCAACAAGTTTTCTGCTTCGGATTGGCAGAAAGTGCATTTTTCATTGTCGACAACACCTATTGTTTTCAGGAAACTATTGGTTGACAAGCGTCGATGTAAAAATTTAAAATTAAAGGTTACAAGTTTTGAGCTCTTTGTGCATTGTAAGGACAATTGGTAAGCTGCTCTCCAGTTGATCGTTTGATTTGGAGGAAGGTTAATGTCATTGTGCCATTTTTCTTGTGACAAGTGAGGTTGCTCACATTTGAATGATATTAACTTCTTATATACAAGTCTAGATGGCTTTCCGCACTCAATAAATTTCGTAAACAGACATTCGTGTTTATGTTGATTCCCCTTATTATGAAGGCGATTGATTGCAGTTACTATTCCAAAATAAGTAAGAGGTCGTACTTGCAGATTATACATGTTTTGGAAGTCAATCCAGGTAAGTAGATGCGAGGAGCTATCCATTAGATGCTTAACCTTTGTTACCCCTTTAGCATACCAATCTTTGTTGAAAACGGGTCTATTTTCAATTCGTATCAGTGAATTATACCACAAAGACGACGACAAAAGGTGATCATCCGATGTTACCGTACCCTCAAAAAAAGCCTCGCTCCAGATTTCAAGGATTTCCTTAACAAAGGGGCAAGATATATTGGTTAAGCTTATGGCGTCCTTTTTATGCAAATTACCCCTTAGTATTACATCTCCTCCATATTGGTGAAGATCCAAATCAAGGAAGATTTTCCAGTTGCCGCGGTTTTCAGTATCTAGGTACTTTTGGATCCAAGTGGCTTTTAACGATTTGTTGAAAGAAAAAATATCAATCATTTTGATTCCTCCTTCTGAGTAATCGTTTATCACAACATTTCGCTTTATTCTATCACCCTTGCCACTCCAAAGAAAGTCATAAAACATCAAGTTTATTTCTTTCAAAACACTATGGTTTGTTTTTAGAGGAGAAAGAATATATACAAGTTGCGACGCAACAAGGCTTTTCAACACCGTGACTTTCCCCAAAAGGCTGAGTCTTCGAAATTTCCAGCAGCGTAAGATCGCCCTTACTTTTTCTAACTTTTCGTTGTAGTTTTGGGACACTGTTATTATTGGATTTGTTGACAACCACACCCCAAGAGTCTTGACCTTTTCTTTTGGCCATTTAAAATTCCATTCAGGGCAGAGCCTAAGCACTGAATTCGTTTTTGAACCGATCCATAAAGCCTCCGTTTTTCTACTATTGAGTCTGAGGCCAGAAATCTTGCCAAAGCTATCCAACAACTTTAAGGACTCTTTCAGTGATTTTTCGGAACCGTCTAAGACTAGTGTTGTCATCTGCATATTGACTCAATTTAATTTCAGTACCATTTACAACTATACCCCTAATTTCCTTGCTTTTGCGAAAGGCTTCAGCCATTATCTCTGCTGCAAGAATAAATAAATAGGGCGACAGAGGACAGCCTTGTCTCACTCCCCTGCTGAGTTCAAAAAAATTGCTCGTCCATCCATTGTTGAGGATGCAACTTTCAATATTGCAATATAAAACATTTATCCATTTGATCAAAGATGGGCCAAAACCAAAACGCTGAAGGGCTTCGCATATAAAAGACCATTCCAGAGTGTCGAAGGCTTTCTCAAAATCAAGAAAAAGGAGAAGCCCCGGAATTTCCTTTGCGGCTGCATAGTTAATAACACTGTCTATTAAACGAATATTCTCTCCTATGAATCTGTCCTTGATGAAGCCTGTTTGGTCGTTTGAAATAAGCTTAGGGAGCATTGTCTTAACTCGGCTTCCTATAGCTTTAGTTGCGATCTTGTAGTCACAATTTAACAGCGTCAGTGGTCGCCAATTATTTATTAAATTAAGTTCCGAATCTTTTTTTTGGTATCAACTTGATAATTCCTTGTCTGGGGTTGGCTTGCAGTGTGACTGATAGTGTAACCATCGAGTGATCTGTCCTATAGCCAGGTATAATATCCGAATGCGAGACATTCGAGCTCAAGCCTTGATGAATTAAAAAATAGTCTAACCTACAATGGATTTCTGGTTTTTGCTGCCACCAGGTATACCTTAGTTCATCCCAGTGCATATCTCTCCATATATCGGTCAAATCTAAATTTGCGGCTATATTTTTTAGTTTGTTTAAAGCTTTGTTGTGAGTTGTCGGATTACCCCCTTTTTTGTCTTTCTTAATGTCTTGAACAAGATTAAAATCGCCACCAAAAATTATATCATCGCAGGTGAAATCGGTTGCGATGTCTAAAACTTTCTGCATAAAGTCTGGGTCGTCCTTATTGGGTGCATATGTGACCCTCCATACGAAAACACGTCTTATCAAACATTGTAATTTAGTGAAACCGGGTTTCAAAAGGGTTTCCAAAGGGTTTCAAACCCCCTGAAACCGGGTTTCCAAAGGGTTTCCAAAGGGTTTCCAACGGGTTTCCAAAGGGTTTCCAAAGGGTTTCCAAAGGGTTTCGAACGGGTTTCCAAAGGGTTTCCAACGGGTTTCGAAAGGGTTTCTAAAGGGTTTCCAAAGGGTTTCCAAAGGGTTTCTAAAGCGTTTCTAAAGTGTCTAAGCGCTTCCGAAAGGGTTTGCAAACTCGTCGTACCGTTTAATCAGCCTTGCTTTTGTATCATATCGTTGAAAACTATAACTAAGAAGACGCAATGAAAATTACCTGCAACATGTTGTTCCAACTAATTTCTGTGTAAAAATATCGAAGCCCATTTATGTTCACGTCAGCGTTAAAACTTAAAAAAATCGCGGCGTGTCTCTCTCGGACAGATGAAACTCACGCAAGATCATAAAATTTACGGCCGGGTGAGCGCGAACGCATCAGGTTTCTGAATTAATTTGTGAGCCGAAAAATATTTTTAGCATGCTATTTTGATGTTTATACTCTAAATTAAAATTGCTACCTTAAAGAAAAAATGCATCAGCTACATTCCTGGTTGCGAAATGTAATGATAATCTGAAGATAATAATCCCAGGACTGGTGTACTCTGTTTTCTCTGGTTTGCGTGACCGTAACCTAAACACACCATGGCGTGTTCGATTCTGAACCGAGATACAACGTTCATAAATAGCTGCTTGCAAATTGGTTCGAATAGAGACGTTGTGATTTTGATTGCAGCGATTCTTTTTTACAGCCTTTGATTTTTGACCTTTTCACGAAGTTTTCTTTTCAACTCCGTATCTTTTGTTTACTATATTACAGTAAACCGGAATAGTCAATGAAATGAACTGGCCCGCCTCCGCCGCACGTACCTTATGGTTTATAATGAAAACTTCTAAACAAATTGCCCCTAGTGGCAATACAAGCCAGAAAAATGTAACAAGCATAACCTACAGTTCGTCGAAATCTGTTAAAAACTGTTTCTAAACCCGCCGTTTTCAAACTCACGCAAAATCGAAAAATTATCGGCCGGATGAGCGCGAACGCATGAAGTTTCAGGATTAATTTGCGGGCCGTAAAATATTTTTAGCACGCTATTTTGATGTTTACTCAAATCAAAACCGACTTGTGAAATGAAAAAGCCTAGTTATTCGCGGGCGGTCACGTTACGAACTTTGTAATATGCGTTGTTTACAAACACCTCATGAATTAAGTTTTAAGTTTTTTTTGCTCCTTGGCCATCATCACTTTCATAACATTCGATTATCGATACATGTTTTATTCAAGACTTAAGTTTTATTCAACAAAATAAACCAAGTTTTATTCAACAAGTTTCCCGAAAATGTTTCGATCTTTGACCGTATGCAAATATTCGATTTGAGCGCTTTTTCAAGTCCAAAGATATCTCCCGCGGGAATACGCTGTCGGCTCATTCCTTAAGTCTGTGAGATTATTTCCCGCTGGAAAAAAGCGGGAGAACTTTCCTCTTTCACAACCCTCATCTTTATTCCACTATGTTCCTTTTTCCGGGAAAAATCATTTGATAAGATACACGTTATTCACGTGATGAATTTATTTGTCGATGAAAGTAAAAACGCAAAGAAACGAAATTTGATACTCGTGCCTTTCTGACTACGTGACATGACTTGTGATTTAAGCGTGCGACAAAGAATTTGAAAGAAAGCAAGATTTGACACATGCCGAAAAAACTCACAAGTTCAAAGCTACTGATATCATAATTAATGACTACCTTCAAAGGCAGAGTATTTTACTGTTTCAATTGTAACTTTATATGCGTTGTGGAATCCACGATATTCAATGCAAATCAATGCGGCCGCGCCGACAAATTGGCACCCGCTTCTATGTTTACTAAAATGAAAATTTGCTCGCAATAAAGTAAACGAGAAATACTCGGCACATCGTGGAAATTTTCATCACTACAGATTGTGCTTTTACCTCCAAAGATAAATAATAGTGGGAAAAGCGTCACCTACTCCGAATGGCAGTGTTATAATCTATGACGAGCGAGATGTTTATAAAGTCATTGCGGTACGCATTGTCGAAATGGTTGCATGGCAAGCGAACGCAGACGATTCATACGGCTGTTGTTTCTCTCCGGCGAAAACAAATTGATTTGTTTCACTCTCAAAAGACTTAGATTTTCAATACGGTGTTAGCGGTTTTGGTTGTTTACGTTTGCAACATAATCAAATGCATCGATAGCGCAAGTGTTTTAACAGAAAGCGAAACCATTCAAATGAATTAACAACAGCCCTAATTTAAAAGACGAAAAATGTAGGAAAGCAACGCCGAATTTCTCTTTCAGCGGTCGCACGGTGATTTAAAGCGTGATTCAAATAGCCACGAAAACGTTGCAAGGATTGTTAAAGTGTTAGCAAAGCGAGATATACACAGATTTTTACAAAGCGTTTCCAAAGGGTTTCGAACGGGTTTCCAAAGGGTTTCTAAAGGGTTTCCAAAGGGTTTCCAACGGGTTTCCAAAGGGTTTCCAAAGGGTTTCTAAAGGGTTTCTAAAGGGTTTCCAAAGGGTTTCTAAAGGGTTTCTAAAGGGTTTCCAAAGGGTTTCCAAAGGGTTTCTAAAGGGTTTCCAACGGGTTTCAAACCCCCCGAAACCGGGTTTCCAAAGGGTTTCTAAGTGACCTCAAACCCCCCCAAAAACGCTTTTGTTGATAAGACGTGTTTTCCTATGGAGGGTCACATATATATATATATCAATGTTATAATTCTTTCGCTTGTAGCCAATTCTGCTATGATGAATCTACCCTCTGGATCGGAGTATTGCTTAAGCAGTTGAAAAGATAAATTGTTGTTAAAAAGAGTACAGACTCCTGCTTTCGAGCTAGAGCAGCTGCTGAAAATTGTTTTATAGCCCCACTCATTCGTCCAAATCATAGTGGTATCTTTTGTGGAATGAACCGCTTGTAGGAAATAAATCGAAAATTTTTCGTTCCTTAGCCATCAGAATGTTTCCCTTCGTTTTACCTCGTCACCTAGACCACATACATTCAATGAACAAATTGTGAATTCTTTCAGTGTCTCAGTTTTAAGTAATTGCAAATTCAGCTGGGCTGCAAGCCATTTTCATTGAATTATTTCCAAATCTCCTACCATTAATAGTGTGCATAATTTCTAAACAAAATTAATTATAGAAAGGCAAATAAGAATGCTAATAAGAAAATAAAACTAAAACTAAATCTTTTGAGTGCTTTGAAGGCTTAATGGGAGCCTGACCAAAAAATAATAATTGTAGTTTTCAGCTGAAGCCAGTTTCGCTTTTAATTATGGTAATACCGCTAGTTATTTACGAGGTGCTAATGTTAGATAGACACAGCAAAGTCAAAATTCAAAACAGTTTCTTACGTATGTTCCTTGACATCCTCAGGAATGGTATCAACAGTGTATTCTTGGTCCTCAATAAAGAGTGTCCTTCCAATGACCTTTGCCTCTTTGCCCTGTTCTTTTGCTTTAAACATGGCCCTGCCCCAGTAAAAATATTTTGTGATCACAGCATGATCACAAATCACGCACGTGATCACGGATGTGATCACTCCTTTTAGCGTGATCACAAAAAAGGAATGCGTGACGTATGGCTGATTGAAGTGATCACGCTCGGATCACTCCTTTTTCATCAGTGAAGGTGTGATCACGTATCATGGTCTGATTGATCGTACTTATCACTTTCAGAGGGACGCAGAAACGGAAAATTATAACAAAATTTTTTTCCGAGTATGTTCGAAAGTGAATAGAATTGTGCTCAGCAATTTATCGGCCCGATTACACAGGCCTGTTTATGCAATTTTATCGCACAGGCCTGAACTTACGTGCTATTTATTTGCCCTCCAGGGGTCGAATACTTGCCCGATTGAGAACATCAGATGGACTGTCTAGAATGGACACTTGAAGCTGCTAAGCGAAATCCTCTTTTGTATGAATTCATCACCCAGCCCATTACGTGCTTAAGATTATGCAGCGAACCGGCATCTGAAGCTCGAAAAAAAAAACAGTTACCGTGCTTTTTAATAACCGATGTGATCAATTTGCGGTTGATTTCATGGCAAATAATACTTTTATGAACTCTCAACGAGCTTTGGTTTATGCGGCCGGGATAAGATCAGTTTAAGTTCAAACGAGAACAGAGTCAAAGTTTCACTTGACTAGGACAAACATAGAGTTAACTTCACATTTCAGTCGTACAATAATTTAAAACAGCAGCAGCACTGTAACGCTCTGATGTTTTACATCTATAAATAAATCCTCACAAAATAAGACCAGTAAAGACTAACCAGAAAATTGATGTTTGCACAGTTTTTAGTTATGTTCATTTACATTGGGAAAACGAGAAATCATCCACGCATTGTTGGGTAGAATATCAATAAATACACATTTACGTCTTATCTGCTCCACGGATATCACAAATGGCCTTCCGGAATTTGATGTGCACGTGATGTTTCACAAGGCATTTATTGCGATACTTTCTTAAAACGTCACGTACGATATCTTTGTTCTGCTTATTGTTTGTTAAAGACTGTAGGATTTCAGTGCATTCTTGCTCATTAAAAAATGGTAATGGGTCAGAGTTTTCCTCCAGTTCATTGCCAACACAAAGTCCAAAATCATGTATCTTTAAAAATAGTGTCACTCTGCCAAAACAAAGCGTATTGTTTCTGTCTGTATATTCAATTACAGTTGAGTCAGTTTTGCGTGTTTTCGTGCCCAAAGAATGAAACTTCTGTCCGTCATCACTCTCAAATCTGCGATAAGGTTCAAGTTCATAATCTGCGGGCAACTTGTTTGCCATTAAAGACCCTTACCAAGGTCTGTATGTTGCTATCAGTGTTTCTTCGTTCTTTTCCACATAAGTAGCCCCCTTGTATTTTGGCAGACACTTTGTGAGAACTTTTAGAATAACCAGTAAGACTTCGCAACAGCGTTTTGCTGTCCTTAGGAATGTCACTATCTTGCAAAATTTTTTTCGTAAAATTAGAAAGTCCAAAACAAAGACCAATTGCACATCCAATTTGTTCCATAGCGTGATGCGTTCCATGAACAAGTGGTTTGATAAAAGCATTCATGCTTTCAAAAGCAAAGCAACTATATGCCCATAGTGGTCCTCGGTGTGAAACATAATAAGCTAAATGCTGCAATAAATGGACATTCATGGTACACTGTGTTGGCGCATACAGTATTCCCATTAAAAGAACAAAGTCTTGTAGCATACCGTCTGCCTGTTTTAGATCTGCGCTCGATATTGAATCGGAACACAATATTCCAATCGCTCCGACAAGAAGAGACCAGTGAAAAATGTACAAGGGATTTAGGATTTTGCAGAAAACTGGCAAAGAATAATGCAGTAATCAGTTTTTGAGTTCTGTTGCTTTCCAATGTTTAAGATCTTCTAACGATCTGGGCAATCTCCCTACAATGTCTGGTGGCTTTATTGAAAGAAGTTTGCGGGACATAGACAGAGTCTTTTTCCCTATATAAAAGACTTTGTCCTTGTTTCCATCGGACATTTGTTGATGCATAATGTACTTTACAACTCCAAGACAAACGGAGTGCATCCAATCGATTGCAAATGAAAGTACTAAATCAAACGGATACGAAAGCTTCACGAAAATGCTATGCCCCTTGACTCCCATAATCGCTTTCTTGATTGTGGCCTTCGATGCAAATTTAACTTGATCTTCATGGGTCCTTTTCACGGGGCTTTGTTCAAAAGGCCAGTATCTATGGATGTTGTTTGGCCCATAGCCAACTCCTTCTGACTTGCAAAGATGGCAAGTGCATTTACCATTATAACGTTTCATATTCATCAAGTCAGCTCGTGCAGGCAAGTCGGCTGTTGCTACAAATAACATACATTGGACATTGATATCTCCATCTGCACTGTCCGGTACATGTATTCCAGTCGAATTTAGAACATTCAGCTTTTCAACCAAAGGGTTAAGAAATGTCAGCATGTTTGGATCATGTTTGTCACAATAGATGTAGGCAGGAATAATGAACTTTTTTTGAATCGGTGTTCCTTTGGTAGCTCGTTGATCATGATATAAACCGGCCACAAATGACCAGCCCTAGAAGATGAATATTTGTTAACTCCATCAGTGTTAATTGTAAACGAAATATTGTACAATTGTGAAAGAAAACCCCCGGGATGTATGAAATTCTTGTAGTCGAGTCCGTGGAATATGTCATGAATACTGCTACAGCTACAGCTAGCTGCACGCTTTACCTGCTCTTTTCTTTTCTTTAATAAGTTTACAAATTCAGAATCTCTGAATAGATCTTTGATCTTTTCTTCTAAATGCAAATCTAGAAAACTCGACAGTCTTGATATGTTGCATTTGGCATTTGGGGTACTGGAGAGAATGTAGTCTCTTAGAAGCTAATGATCTGATGGATCATGGCCAGTTGTCAGTGCAGTGTTTTTAAATGAAGATCTGTTTAAAGGGTGCTAATGTTCTTCATCAAACCACTGCATGGCAACTGGCCATGCTGTGTCATCCAACAAGTCATCTTTTAATTCTTTAAAGGCATCAAGCAACCTTGAGTCTTTTTTATACTTATAACCCAGCAAACCCATTTCGTCTCTAATGTCATCCCCACTCAATTGCGGTGCCCCAGTCTGTGCTGGACTGTACACTGTTTCAACCATTAATGCCCCCAAAGAAAGGGCAACATCAACACACAGCTTGGCTTGTCTTTCTACCTAAAAAATATATTTTTAAAACTATCTTTGTATAAAATATTTAAAAAAATGAACAGCTGTAACAGTTTCAGTAGGCTCTTTTAAAAATATGGACATGCTCTTCAGAAATAAAAATAACACAAAAATTAACATAGAAATTGCTTTTGTAAGCACATACCTTTCTTTTCTTTGCATGGTGCTTGTTTTCTTTTTTACGTTTGCATTTTTTGAGAGAATCCTTTGCTTGGTGCACATGACCAGTCAGCAATGCCAAAGTATGGCTGACCTTGTCAATAGCAGAATGTATCCTGGCTGTAAAGAAGAAAGGTACAAATAGAATAAAGATGATGCATATTCATATTAAACTTCAAATAATAAAGCATGTAAAATACAGACTACTCAGTTGATACTGACCGTCTAACTGTTCACATGTCTTGATTGAATCTTTATTGTATGGTTCTTGTTCTTGCTGAGCCCATCTTTTAACACCATCTTTATTCAAAATCTGATCTTTTCTTGAATCTACCAACTTTCCCTTTAAAATTTGGACATCTTTTCTTAGTTTATCAAGTTCATCAATTCCATTTTTTATGACACTGATGTCATGTTTATTAACTTTGGCTGGCATAACATAAAATCGATGAAGACCATGCCCTCCACCATCTCCTACCCGCTTATTCACTAATGTATCGTACTTTGCTTCAGCTTTGAAAATCGAACATTTAAACTCCCACCTTGCTTTTCTCTCCGACTTGAAGTATGCAGCAAAATTGCTTTGTAGTGTGCTATAGGATGCACAAAATCAGCTTGGGAAAAGCTCTTTAAAAAACCTCTGTTTTTCATTTACAGGGTTTGGAATGATGATATTTTCCTTCTCAAATTTCTCACGTAGATTCTCAGTCATCTTGACACCTTCAAGGGTCACCTCCTTGGGTTGGCTGGTCTCTTTGGTAACAACTTGATTGGTAGTTTCAAACGAAGGCTGCCAATTATTACGCTCGAGTTCCTTGAATGAGGATATAAAACGTCTTTTCTCTGCTTTTTTGAGTGGCAAGTTTTCCAAATCTTCCTCTATGTCAGTCTTTTAAGTGTAAAAGTCACACACGAGCCACAATGGCCCACACGGCCTGAGCTTAAACCCGGTTTCTGTAGCATGAAGCAACTAGGAATATTACTAATCCCCCCTGGATGGGATGCTAGTCCATCGCAGGGTTACCCCCAGCATTTTGTTGCCGGTACCCATTTATACACCTGGGTTGAGAGAGACAGTGTGGAGTAAAGTTTCTTGTCTAAAGAAACAATACGACGGCAGAGACCAGGCTTCGAACCACCGACCTTCAGGTTGAAAGTCCGACGCGCTAACCACTAGACCACCGTGCCAAAAAGTGTAAAGTGTAAGTGTAAAAGCTTGTAAAAGCCTTGAAATCTCATTGATTCAGCAACATGTTCAGCCTTTTCTAACTTTAGAGACCCAATCCATTTAATTAATGCTGAATCCATGATTGAAGATGCATCCGCCATCTTGGAAAGGGATAAAGGACTGGGGCGAGTAAGTTAGGATGACTGCTGGTTATACTGCTGGCTCAGATTATTTGGTTGTGTCAATAGAACTGGACAAAGTCACAGAAATGTCATCTTTAATATACACCAGGAGACTTTTTATTGGCCTTGTTTATAATAGCAGGCTTTTGCCTTCTTTCAATAAGCAAAATAAGTCACATTTTCTTTTATCCAAGTTTGACAAGTTTATACTCAGAGGGTGTTCTGCAAACGTTTGCAAAGCAGACAAGAAAGCTGAATCCAAATCAATGACAGTGACAGCAAAAAATGAAATCAGAGAAGGTCAGTATTGTGCCAACACTTTAAATCTGTTTTATGGATTAAGATGCACAGTGTATTTTACACACTTTTCATAAGTGTTATTTTGACAATCATCAAAATATTTTGTGGGATTTTTATTTTTCAGGAAATAATCAAACCGGTTTAAAATACAATTCACTGATATGGGTAATAGTTGGCTCAGTCTTGGGGATGCTCTCGGTGTCTGCAGCTCACTGCGGCAGTGATAATGAAAATCTCAAGGCATTCCCACACCAAATTTCGGGTATGTCATTAGTATGTACAAGGTATGTCAATGGTATGGTTTAACATACCAAAACCATAACATTCACATACCAGAAACATACATTATGACATACTTAGAACATACGTTCAGTTACTATGTTAGGGGTAGATCACTGATATGTTTCTGCTACTTGTGACATACCAAAAAAGTACCTTAAAGTATGTATTTGGAACAAATTTTATATACCAGAAAAGTACCCAAAACAAACCACTTGAGACCTACATAAAACATATCTTACTTTTTTATCGAAAATGTATGACTTTGGTATGTATGACAGACTAAAAACACACCAACGACATATCAAGAACATATCTTATATGAAATACCTAAAACATAGCTGTTGAATACCAGAAACATACATACTTAGAACATACGTTAGAACATACTTAGAACATACGTTCAGTTACTATAATAGGGGTAGATCACTGATATGTTTCTGCTACTCGTGACATACCAAAAAGGTACCTTAAAGTATGTATTTGGAACAAATTTTATATACCAGAAAAGTACCCAAAACATGCATACCACTTGAGACCTACATATCTTATATGACATACCTAAAACATAGCTAACATACAAAAAACATACATGTGGCATACAAAAAACATACCTAAATTTGGTATGTTACATATGTTAATTTATTATAACAAATCATGGTCTCATGCCAGTTCCAGACAATCTATTAAAATGAAAATTTCCCCAATGTACACAATAATTAATAAAACAACAATGAATGCATGGCCTCTGACATGCTGGATCAGTGTCACATCTTTTTGAATACATTTAAGCCTCACAACAACATAAAAAGTATGGTATAATTGTTTCTTAATTGGTGATTCACTTGAATTAGAACCTGTCAAAAGTAAATTTAATTACAGACTTGTGATCGAAATTGTTAACTCAATCTTGAACAACAGGCCAGAAACTAATACTAGATCTGAGTACAAGTGTTCTTTTAAATAATTTATTAGTCTTCATAACTATCATTTGAAACAGAGTTATTGATTGACTCATCTGACTCTTCTGATGATTCCTCGTGACCACTGAACAGTTCACTGTCACTAGCTGCAGGCTCTGATGTGGTGCTGGCAGTTGGGGCAGCCAATTCAAGGTTGGCCTGGGCCTGGGCCTGGGCCTTTTTGAGAGCCCTTCGCCGTAATTGTTTTAGGCTTAGGGCCATAGCATGCCCAAGCCCTTTCTGGTGACCCTCCTGTAGTATTTTGTCTGCTTTAAAGGCAGTAGAATTGGAGTAGGCTGAAAATATAATAGGTTATAATTAGCATGATGCATTAGTAATTTTAATTTATATGCCACTCATATGCTTGAAGAATTTAGCTAATTTAGCATACAAATAGGTTCAATTTATCCACTTGTTTTTTATGATTGTGGTACTCCTTATTTTGTATAGAACTAATTTAAGTTAACATTGATATTAAGTACCATAAATCCTCTGGGGGCTGGGGGGCTTTTTTTTCAAGCACTTTTGAGGGGGGGGAGGGGGGGGGTTAAAAGAGAAGGGGAGCTTATTTAATTTAGCGAAACGCATGTGGTTTTCCGGAGGACGGACTTGTGTGGTTCCCAGTTGTGAGAGGGGGGAATTATTAACTTTCCTTCTCTGAAAAGGGGAGAGGGGGTATATTAGAGAGGGTGGCTTATTTCAGAGGGGGATTTACGGTATAATGTATTACTCAGGTGATTATAGAGTTTGATTAGTGGACTCTGATTGGTCCAGGAGGACTATGTCTTCTGCAAAAAAATAATCACCTGCATGGTAGCAGGGGTATTGCAGCAATCTTAAATGTATCTATGTAAGAGATTGAGCGCAAACTGTGAGCAACATTGAGTACAAAATGAATGAAAGTGGTACCACTGTCTACAATAACGATTAAAACAAAAACACCAACAACAAAAAATATAAAGAAAACTTTCATATTAAAAATCGCCGCGTTTCAGTCACATTGCTTTTCTGTACCTGATGGTGGTTGAATGCGTAAACAGTACACTGCAACCCGATAGAATTAAAAATTGTGAACTGTTGGTTTCCTTTTTCTCTCTGATAATCACCTGAGAAATTTTATATACTAAAACAATATTATTACTATATGAGAAATAATTGTTAATTATTATGTAAACAAGAAAAACCTACCAATGTTGATATTATATAATTTTACCTTTCATAATATTTATAATGTGGGGATCCAGTAGGAAAAGCTCATCCCCACTGCTCCGGTTGCTAAGTTTTCCATGTATTAGCAGCTGACAAGCCAGGGAACTCCTCGATTTGCAATAATGCCATCTGTTCCCGATTAATGAATCATTAACAGAGGAGCCAGGAGGAAAACTGAGGTCCAGTAGGACCCGCCTTTTGGTGCCATCCTTTGGGACAGTTTGCAGAGGAGACGTGCGGATGGGGGCTGGGAAAGGATTGCACGTGAATGGCCCAGCAGTTGCAAAATGTTCGATCTCGGTAGATAAGAAGGCGTCAATAACATCCGGAAAATTGGTGGCTGAAGCATGGTTCGGGGGCTAAGATGAAACAGAAACGACGGAGTGACAGTTAATAGGCCATCCAAAGGCTAGGAAATCGGCAACAACAGAATCAGAGTAATGTCCGAGGTATGATTTCCAAACAGGAATGTTCAGCTTTGATGGAACAGGATTTAGAGTGCCAAAGGTGTTCGGGAGCGGAGACTTGGAGCAAAGAATGTGACGGATAACTGCAGCATGCGAGTGTTCACGAGAGAGTAAAAGTTGGCCAGAAAATGCGGTAGAGGGAGCGGAGACGAAGTTAGGCTGCGAAGGAGGCGACGAAAAGGCTGTTGAGGTGGGAGCAGGCGAAGAAACGGCGGGGGAGAGATGTAGGAGCTGGAGAAGATAGTCAATCGGCTGTTGTGGGCGGCGGAGGGTGAGTCGGGCAAGAGCCAATGGTGTCGTCTTTGAGCTTGCAATATGCACAAATGTGCTTGACGCCTTCCTGGTGCGAAGGATTACTGCACGTACCGGTGCGGTTCCATTCGTGGCAATAGTTTCGAGGTCGGCCATTGTTGTTTCGAATGCCAGCCGCGTGAAAGGCGGGCGAAGTTGCCGGTTTGGATTGCAAGCCATTTGATTCTGTGATGTTGAAGCGTTCAATTTCGCTGAAATCGTCGCCCCAGCTTGCGAGGCCCGATTCCAACATGGTCCAACACGGCAGCATGAAAAGACAGCACTGCTTCCCAGTCGTATTTGGACGCCAAACGCATTAAAGACATGAGGTGTTGTGTCATGAGCGCTTGCTGAGGGGAAGGCTGAGCAGACAAGATATCGAGATAGCCATACACGAATTCCGCCGTGGATAAATCCTTAAACTTCTTTCGGGACAGACCGAAAGGAACGTGAAGATGAGGTCATTCTTGGGGGTTAACGATGCGTGTATTGTGGTCGAGTTCACCTTGTGACTTACCAGAGTTAACTCCTCCACGAACGGTCTCCAAAGAAGGAATGTTTCGAGGCTTGTTGGCGGCCGGGCTGGATGAAACCAAATCCCGAGCTCTTGATTGAGCTTCGAGCTCAAGGAGGCGAAGCTCTAGCTGTTGCTTTTCAATATGAAGGTTCAGCAACTGTAAGGCTGGGGAATTGCCAGGCGAAGAAGTAGAAGAACCCGTAGCTGTATTCTCAACACGTGGCGTTGTGTGAACCTCGTGCGATGGAGATTGGTCTAGCGATGGAGTGCCATTCGTAGCGCTGTTTTGCTGTCTTGCGAGGGAAGGCAAGTCGTAAACGAACCCTGCAGGCAGCACAGGTACTCGAGTTCGGCGTTTTCCGGCGGCTTGAGTCATAGTTTCAAAATAAGAGGCTAAAAGACTGAATAAACTAGAGCGAACGTGCTAAAATCGATGTTACAGCGAACGAGCGAACTGACAAAGATATCAAATGACAAGTAGCGCCGTCAAGAAAACAGCTGACGAGCCGCGAGGGCCTGGGTCTAATTAAGTTATTCCTAAGAATATTAACTTATTAACCAAATGTCAAGCCTTCTCTGTATAAGAGGTTTCTTTTGTCTCCATGTAAAACGTTTGCTCTCGGGGTTTCTTATACACCAAATATCTACTAAATCGAAATCTAGGCATAAATCTTCAATATATTTAACTGAAGTTTTCTTTGACTGGTTTCCTCCAGAACAGTCCCACACAGGGTCTGTGACATTAAAATCGCCTCTAATAATTATTCTATTTTCTTTACCGATAATATTCTCTTCGATGTTCGTATTTAAGTTATCGTAAAAATAACATTGGTCTTGGACATTATTCGGAGCATAAATATTTACGAGTAAAAACGAAGGCCCTTGAACTTCAGCTTCCATTATGACATAACGGCCTTTATCGTCAGAGCTAACCGAGTTTAGCTTGAAGTCTAAATCGTCTTTAACAAGAATCATTACTCCACAACTGTGGTTTGAACCATGTGAGAAATACAGCTTACCTTGCCACTGTGTCTACCAGATACTTTCAACGTCCTCAGTGCTGTAGGTTTCCTGCAGAAAAACTGTCGTATTTTCGTTCGTTTAACCAGGAGAAGAGAGCCTTCCTCTTTGTGGATGACCGGATCCCTCGAACGTTCAGAGACAATAATCTAAAATCTACACATGATTTCTCGATTGTGAGCATACAAAACTTATGCAAATATTAACATACGGAGCGCAAATAAAATATGATCTGGACACAAAAGAGTCATTTTTAACACTTATATACAACACTACATATAATAGTTTATTATAAGGGCTGCTGATACTTAAATCATTTATGCAACCCATGGGATTTGGAGCTTTTGGCAGTTTTTACTATGCAAATGCGCCACTTGAATTTAGAAAAAATGACTTGCTAATTATACAATCAACATTAACAATATAAAGGAAAAAAAAATAAAATAAAAGTTAAAAGAAGAGGAAGAAAGTAGAAAAAAAGGACAATACTTAAACGGTTAGAAGTGTCTTAAGTAACCAAATGCCCATCAATAAACAGCTTATCAGGTTCTTTCTTATCGAAGAAAGCTCTTTTGCCGTCCTCCCTCGCTTGCTTTAATCGTGGCCACAATTTCCTTCTCTCCTCTATTTCCTTTGGGTAATCAGCGTACACCTTTACATCCATCTCATCTTTCAACTCCAAAGCTCTTCTAAAAACTCTCTCTCGATCGGGAAAATGGAGGAAATGGACAATGATCGGTCATGGAGAACCTGGCTTCTTAGCTCCAATTCGATGAACACGTTGAAACTCAATATCGCGAGCTTGATAAACTTCTAATTCTCTCTCCATGTGACGATAAATAAGTTCCTTTACGTTCTCTTTTATTGTGTCGGTGGACTCCGGAATGTTAAAAAACGTGGATTCTCACGACGGCTGTAGACGTCTTGGTATAGGATACGGTCATTCAGATGTTTAAACTCTATCATTTTCGTTGACTTTTGATTTCAGTTCCTCTATCTCGCTGTTTACACCTGTTTTTCACTCGTAATAAGCTTCAGTTTAAACAGATTGTCGAAAAATGAAGTCTCATTTAGACTTGTATGCGCATGTGCGAATAATTTAATAAATTAAAATTTGGCCGAGGTGAGGTAGTAATGATATAAATAAATATGGGGTAATTTTGCAACTGAAGTGCTGGTAGTGTAGTGGATTAGACGATGGACTGCACATCAGGAGGTTGGTGGTTCGAATCTCAGTAAGTGCCATATTTCAAAAAAAGGAAAGTTGGGGGGAATGAATGAGATGTTAGGGGGGTGCTAGAAGAGTGGGAAGGGTTGAAGGAAGAGAAAATAGGGGTCAGGGGGGTGGTGTACTTAGAGGGGAAGGGAGGGCAGGGCAATTTTGTGTACTATTCTTTTTAGACCCCCCCAAAAAAAAACAAGCCCCTAATGTTTACACCACATCCCATAAATAAAAGCCCTTTTGAGACAGTTGATAAATAACCTAAGTATAAAAAATTAACCTACTTTAACTATTATGAACTAGGGTGAAAATTTTAACCTGGGTTGAAAAAAAATTGACCTGAAATAATTTTTTACCTACAACATATACAATGTGCCCTCCCGGTTATTACCATAATGGCTTTAAGGCAACTCCTGAACTTGGGCACAGGATGTACGGTTACACATTGCTGGATTACATTGTGGAGTCACGAGAGTGCTCAAACTGCGAGCAGTGAGCGAAGCAATATGCCAATAGTGAACACCTCTTACGAGGCTCTCCACCCAATCCAGAGAGTGCTCAAACTGTATGAACAGTGAGCGTAACATACAATTATGTATACAATGTGCCCTCCCGGTTATTACGATAATGGCTTTATGGCAACTCCTTAACTTGGGCACAGGATGTACGGTTGCACATTGTTGGATTACATTGTGGAGTCACTGGAGTGCTCAAACTGCGAGGAGTGAGCGAAGCAATATATATATTTATATATATATATATATATATATATATATATATACTTGAATTGTAAAAAAGTCAACAAACAATGCCAACCACAAAGTCCTAAAATGAAGGATCACTGGAAGCGATCGTGGAGACTTGAATAATGTTGAAATAAACTAATTGTAAAGGTCAAGAAACCAACTTCATAAAGGTCTTTAGCTGTATTTGCTCTACATTTCAGCCGTCGCGGTAACGGTAACGGTTAGGTCAATATGAATTCAAATAATGCACTTACAATAAACTTACAATAAACAGTTAACTATGATGAAATGGCGATAACTTGACAAGTTCAAATAGATTAAAGGCGCCCGCGTGCGCATGTAAATTTAAAGTAGGTCACGGTAATAATACAAAATAACAACTACAAGGAACTTAACATGATTACAGTAAATTATTTATCGTGGGCTTCAATTTGATAATCCAAAAGCTTCTCTAGCTCTTCTGATTGCAACGTTACTATTTCGCACCCCCTCTAGCACAGTTAAGTTAAAATATTTAAGGCCACAGGCCCTAAATTGTCTGACTGTGGAAATATTTTTCTGACCGGTTGAAATATCCGAACGGTGTTGGTTTGCACCCAAACGTATACAGTTCCCGGTTTCTCCAACATATTGTTCCTTACATTTCTCACAGTTCACTAGATAAACAACGTTGGATGTTTCACACATAGTGTTCTCCCTTAATGATACCCTTTCTCCGGTAGTAGTGCTTACGATGATTTGCATAAATAAACCATAGGTCTTACAACAGGCACATCTGGAGTCATTTTTACAAGGCCAGAATCCTGGTTGTGTATTAGATTCAACTGGATGTTGCTTGTGTCTGTGGGTAAAATGAATCTTCAGATTTTTGTTACTATTGAAGGTGCAGTGACAGATTACGCAATCAGTTTGAGTTGGGTTTGGGGTATTGATTGGAAGTTGGAATAGGCGGTTGTTAGCTAGCTAGCTCAGATTTTGCGCTGTTGAGAGGTGTTAGTCGCTTGGTTGTGAGTATTTG
>JAJGOT010000718.1:0-200000 GCA_022457155.1 Cladopsammia gracilis
CAATCTCGGCCAGAAGTCTTGAGAGACACTTCACCTTTCCCCCCACATATATTGTCTTTGTCGTTACCTCACCCTCCCCATCCCCCAATACAATGTTGAGTTTTATGCATATCACCAAGCCACAATGTCTCAACTTTGTATTGGGTGGAGGGGGACCAGGAAATGGAACGATAGTTTCTCTCTTCGAAAAAAAAATGTCATTGTGTAGTATTTTGTTAAGTGTCCCAAGGTATTTTGTCCACGGTTGTCTGAAAGAGAATTTTGAAAGAGAGAGGTTCGTCGCTTGAAAAAACGCCTTTAGCAGCATAAATAGAGAGCCGGTGTTGCCAGTAGCTGCCTTAATTGATCATGAATGTAAGTACTATAGTTTTGGGTCACATAAAGCACAGTTTTTGGGTGTTTTTTTAATTCAAATTTCAAGCATCGCATTCCGTGAACTTTGTATAGTTTCTTTTTGAGTCATAAGAAGCGCAAATACGGAACTGTTCCTATTACTGATAAAAAGCACGTTGTCTATATGATGAAAGAAGTGTGTTTTTCCAGTAGCAGTGCGATTTCAAAGAAAAAAGACGTTTAAATGTTGAAAAAAATACACATCTGTGTTAGCACCGGAAGTGCCGTGTGAACAGTTCTCGGTTGAAACACGAATTTTCAAGCCGAACAACGGAAAATGCCCGCGTTTACCTAAGTTCTCTATTGCAATATATGAGAAATAGTCTATTCAATGTAATTACATTCACAACTCTCGAATAGTTGTTGAATTTGTAATTTTATCAACAGTACTGACTCATAACGAAGATGAGAAATATTTATTTTAACGCTAATATGCTGAGTACTGTTGAAAATCGAATAAAACGTGCAGTACTGATACAGACGACCTCCGTAAACAATTATTTTAACAAGGTTGAAACATTTTAACTGCTTTCGTGGCTATTTTTCGGTGCTCGAGCAAGAAAAAATAAGAAAATGCTAGTGAGTACTGTTGCCGAGTACTGTTGTCGTTACTCATTAATTAAAGACACATGACGTGCGTGACTTTAACTCCGGTTTCAAATTTCCGGTAAGCTAGCATGTTAAATTTTGTTTCAAAGAAAACGAAACTCTTTCAATTGAAGCGTGAATTAAGGCTCATAGAGACCAAGAATAGTGAGTCTTTTTCTTTTTGGGGGGCTCTTGCAATAAAAATCCGTTTACAAGTTTACCTATGTAAAGCGTTTGCTTGGTGATGAAAATAACATTTATTGCAAATACATAATTTCTATTCTTAGAGTGATATGGTCATCATTGGCCATAAAGTCAACTTTAAAAAAAAAAAGCCGATTGCATTATATCAAACCAAGACCTGTTTCCGTGACAATGTGACTTGCATATAACTTACCCTCCCCTCCCCCAATTTGTTGTTATGACACGTTTATTTTTCTAATGCTAAACACCCTAATGCACAGTTAAACCATTTGATCTGCACTTCATTCACAATATATGGTTACAGTCAAACCTATATATAACGGTCACCCTTGGGAAATGGCCAGGTGACCGTTATATACAGGGTGACCGCTATATACAGGTTTCCTTTAAACTCTACTGGAAGTTAATGAGTAACGTTTTTATGACAATAACAATTAATAGCAACGTCCAAAATACGAAAAAGGCCCCTTAAATGTGCGTGGTTATAAAAAGTGACAGGCTTAGCACAAATCCTGCTCGTCACTAAAAGCATTTTAGCTTAGCTTTAGAAGAGGTCTACCCCAAGTAATTGCCTGACACATTTTTCTTTTAAGATCAAAATAAAGATATATTAAACAGGCCTGTTGTTCTAAACGTCGTCGATTCTTTGATTTTAGAAAAAAATCTCTAGCTGTAATACGGTTAGGAGGAATTTACGCTTTCCAGAGCCGTTTAGAATACAGTATTTAGTTGTATGCCGTTGTTTTTTTTTTTGCTAGCTCTTGGCATAATACAATGGGATTTGTTTTGGCTCACTTTTAAGTAATGATTCGCATAAGGGACGGACCATTTATTTTTTGTGGGGGGAGGGGGGTTGGGCAATTACGAAAAAAAAATTCCTGCAGAAGAAATTGAAGAGAAAAAAATCGTGCACAAGAAAGCACGTGAAAAAAAATTCAAACATTAAGGTAAAAAACATTCTTGCAAATAGTGATCCTGGAAAAAAAAAATTCATGCTCAGAAGAAATTGTCCAACCACCCCCCCCCCCCCCCCCCCCCACAAAAATTAAATGGTCCGTCCCTAAGAAGGAAAGTGCTAACGGCAATGCACGATGGAATGTCAACTTTTATCGTACGGATAAAAACAAATTGTTTTTTGATTTCAAAGACTTTTTTTTTTTAAATTGATTTCGAAGGCTGTCGTATTCAGTTCCAACACAAAGTAAAAATTTAAGCAATGCTCCACATAAGAACGATAGCAAACTTCATTGTTCTGCGGCATTGGCTCTTCCCCGCATAGAATATCTTTGATTTCAAGAATAGAGGAGCAGCTGATGGTTCATAATTATATTTCATTATAAAAATAAAGAAAATCCATTTGCGTTAAACAAATTTTAGGAAATGTTCGTGCTTAACCAATCAAAATAGCAGAAGACAATAGCTAATAATTTTCCTTCTTTGATGAAGTTCCCCAAATACAATGTCTTTTAAAAATTGCATGTTGTGCGATTGGGTCTCAAATTACTTGAAACCTTAAAAAAAATTAGATCAAATGCACCTCGAACCTTAACTTTTTAGCGGTTTTTGAGTCTAAGCCAATCAGATAACTAATTGAAACAATGAAAAAGTTGACATTCCATCGTGCATTGCCGTTCAGCGCTATCCTTCTTATGAGGATCATTACTTAAATGTAATAACCATACTTGTACAACTAGTAAAAAATGCAAATGATAAAACAGACAAGAAAGCAACAATAGAATACTTAACTACCCGAGAACTATAAATTAAAGTATTTTTAAAGTAATGTGATTGAAATGTTGCTGCAAAGAAGGCTTTTGCCAATGGATATGAATGGATTATTTTATGTGGAGTTAAAAATTGGTAGAAGCATGATCAAAATTTCTGACACAATTAGGATAGCACAGATGCGACAGTTTCCAGAAATTTCAACTCCACTACACAACAGACATTATACCCTCCAGTAGGTTTATTTTGATGTATTTCTGCCGGACACCAACGGCACTAAGAAACCTATTTACAATAATGTGAGTACAACAATACAATATAAATGTATGGTTAAAATCCATAAATTGTAAATAACCAGAGCTGAGCAACCACTCACATACAAAGAAAAAAACTGTGGTTAAACGGAGGCCAGAAAAAACCTGTCATTCCCAAAAAAACATTTTGGGGAAAATATGTGGCAGGAAATCTGGGTTAAGGATCCATGGCTCAAACTCTATAGTCCATCCTACGAGGCCCTATATAGTACTACGCAATAAGTACAAAACGCACTGAACAGCTTAAACGGTAAATGAGAAAAATAAAATATACAAATTTTGAGAACAACTGAAGCTGAATGGTGCAGGCCTAGAATGACTAACCACGTGCCGTTTCAGAGATTGATATTGAACCAGAACTTACTTAACCCTCGGACGTACATGCAAACGTATCCCCCAACCGTGGTACAAGGGGGGGGGGGGGGGGTGTTGCAACCCCCCCTTGGGTTTTGCGATGTTGCAATATTTCGGAAATATTTTACATCTAATATATAGCCCGCGATGTGTTCTACAAGATAAGGTAAATATTATGGGTCGGGGCGCTGCTGGGGATCTGTGACGTCATCCAAAATGGCCGCCAAGGTGGCCGCCATCTTGGATTTTACTAAAAATTCAAATTTATCAGGAAAATGCGAAAATTGCAAATATTGTTTGCTAGAGTTGTAAAATAACATACAATTAAACATTTTGATGCTTTTGGTAGCATTTTACATGTTTTTTCGCTGACAAAAGGTGAAAAACACGCATTTTTCTTAAAAAATGGCTTGACCACATGTTACTTATGACGTCATATCTCATTGCTATAGCAACCCGTTGTCGCGAAACGAAACTTTACCAAGATGTGACTCAAGGATAAATGAACAGCTACTGAAAACGGCATGTGCTAATATTAAATGGTCTTAAAAATATCGTAGAAAAACCTTACGGCGGTGCCAACCACCACCCCTGTACGTCCGATGGTTAATGAGCTTTTTTTCCTCACATATTTAATAGGATTATTATATTTATTGAAAACATTCATTTATTTAATAAGCTGAACTATTGAAAGCTGACCAATTCACGTGTATGGGAAACCTTTTGTGAATTACAATTATAGATGTAGATGTAGATACCCACAATGCACTTCGACAATAGTGCCCAGCCCCTGCTGTTCTCGTGCCGTATAAATATCAATTTGTATCTAATTCGTTGACTACATTACTTAAACGCCAGAAATTACATATTTCAACTCCACTACACAACAGACAATATACGCTCCAATAGGTTTATTTTGATGCATTTCGGCCGGACACAAACGGCACTAACAAACAACCTAGAAGACAAAGAAAGGGCTTGACGAGTCAGGCTAAATTATTTTCATTAGCGGAAAATAAGTACACACTAAAGCTACAACGACTTGGAAACGGAAAGCCTAACAGATATGTCATCCTTAACATAGCCATTTTTGGCTGAAACTGATTTCCAGCGACCGTGTCTTTGGAAAGCTCTTTCTTTGACATAACTGTTCGACGTTCGCAGCTTTTGATGCTCCTCCCGACCTGAAAGAGTGAGTACCATATACGGTAGGGTCCGCAACGAAGTTACCCAAAGTCTCTAGCAACGAGCTTGTGTGATGCCTTAGTTTTAGTGAGCTGTCTAAATATAAGCTCGCTGGAGGATGGACTAATATAATTCATTCTCGACAAGTACTCTTTGAGAATCTTAACCAGGCAAGCAGAGCCCTCGGCTTCGGAGATCAACACCTCATTACCTTCTCTTAGCTGGTCATTTTTGCTTTTGTCAGTTTTAATTTTCATGAAACCTTCGTGAAAAGATATTTGATTTCTTTTGATTCTGCTAACATCGTCAAATCTGAAGAAACCAGTAAAACACAGCAAAAACTAGCCTGCGTAGCAAGCGTTCCCGTACGAACGAATTTTTCCGCATTCTGGCCGCGCGAAAATTAGGGCGGGAGCAAAAAATCGGAGGACGGGGGTGGGAATGAGGAGATCCCCACTCCCATCCCCGTCCTCCGATTTTTTGCTCTCGCCCCAATTTTCGCGCGGCCAGAATGCGGAAAAATTCGTTCGTACGGGAACGCTTGCCTGTGCAGGCTAAACAAAAACAGACAGACATTTTTAAGCACTAGGCCATCTGATCCGTCCACAATGCCTTTAAGAACTTCTAACGGCAAAATATTCCTTTCTGTTTATCCTTTCTGTACCTAGGATTCTTTTGGCCCCCTCTCTAACCCTGACCACTAAGGTGTTATCCGTTGGAGATTTCAAATATGAAGATTGATGTGCCCATTTTATAGCATAAAAAGCGGCATCCGCCGAACTGCAAGAATTAGTACTTTCAATTAGAAATTGCAAATAAATTGCCACTGGCAGAGAATCAGCTGGGAAATAATCAAAATCTCCCCGACTCAATTGCAAAGTGTTTCCATCTGTTGAACGCACGCATGTAAATGTTCACTGACCCAGGAGCTCTTGACAGTAGAACTGTGGTCTGTGGTCTGTAATCTGCTTGTCAGCTCCCTCAACTCAGGGTTCTTAAAACCTGCTTCTTTCCAAATCCCTTGTTGGAATACATCTAAAAGGAAACAGAAAAAGAGAAACTGTAAAAAAGCGTAAGACAAACGACGCCATACGCCGCCAAATGAAAGAACTAGATATTGAACGCAATAAAAACCATGCAGTATAAACGATTCAGAACATTCTTTTTAACCAAAGCTAATAACTTTTAAGTTTTTAAAAAATTAATACAAATGCAAAACTCGTGAGCACAAGAATATGATTTAATTCACAGCTGTTGAAATCATAATTGAATTCAAATTACAAGGCTATAACAATCGCCAATGACTGATGACATAACAGTATAGCTCTCTTCATGAAAAACCGGGATGACCTTAGATCCCGCCTATAAAGGTCTCAAAGACAATACATGTGCCTACAGAATTGGATTTCCAAAGACCTCAAACTTGGCCTGAACACTGTCAGAACATTTGAAACAGCTTCCGCTTTCTTTTGTACAGAAGCCCGACAATCGTGCCCTGTCAGGGACCTGAAAATTAACGCGTAAAGCAACAACTCTGAAGGACAAATTTTTTGTCCCAAATAAACGGGTTTTGGCTTTTCCTCTCACAATCGATCGGACTGCGGGAGCGATAACCAATCTTGGACAAACGGACTCCAGTGTACACCATCAGCACACAACAGGATCCAGAAATAAGACGATTTCCACATCGGTACAACAAGCGTACCAGCTGCTTTGCGTGCTCTCAGATGAGCAATGACTTTATCAACTAAACAAACTGGTGGCACCAGCCAATTGTTGTCAAACCCCCAATCTTGGGTAAAGGCGTCTACTGCCTCAGTGCCAGGCTGATAGAACCTAGTATTAAAGCGAGCAAGTTTAGCGTTATAGTTACATGCGGCCCTGTCAACTGAATGCGGTCCCCATGTAAAATCTAACATTGCAAAAAGAACTTCATCGTTTAATAAATAGTCATGGAAATCTACTTAATTCGGCTCAGATAATCAGCATTTACATTGGTATCTCTAGGGATTCATTTGATCTCCACGGAAATATTAAGAGACAGACACGTCGTAACTATAGACAATGCCAAAGTCTGCACAACATTAGCATTATCAGTGAATCAAGCGACCTGCTGTCCGTTCAATTCGTTAGCGAAACTTTCCAAAGCTAACTGAACAGTTTTCAGTTCCCTCCAAGTAGAACTCTTAGTACTTTCCTCCGGAGACCAGTTCTGTTGAAAAAGCTTACCCTCGCTCTGCACGAAGAAGCCACACGCGCGATCGGACGCATCAGAATAGACTATCTTAGTCGGTTTGGTCTCTGTAACCCAAGCTGGTCGGCCGTTTAGAGATTGGGCATTGTGCTTCCAGAAAAGAATCTCCTGAATTGCTAGGTCCGTTAGTTTGACTTTGGAATACCATGAAACCTTACTATCCAGGACCTCGTACAATGACCTAGTCATAACACGCGTTACATTCCCAACACAAGCTGCTAACAAAATGATCAAACCTATTAACGAAGCTAAATCTTTAGCATTAACCTCATGGGACTTACATTTTACCAGAGAATCGATGAGACTCTTAAGTTTTGTCATCCTCTGGATAGTTGCCGAGACGGTGCCTTGCTTTGTATCTAATACAACACCTAGCCAGGTAATAACCTTTCACTATGCATTTTCAAACTGTTGATTTTAGCCGTGATATTATTCGCGCCTCCGCCCAATCCATCATCAAGAAAAACAACAATGGGGATCTCATTACACCTCCATTCTTTCACTAAGGGTTTGAGCAATTTTGTGAATAACGAGCGGATGATAACCCGAAAGGCAGAACTGTAAATTCAACATATTGCATTATACCGTCTCTTAAGTCCCATGCAAAGGTCAAAAACTTCCTGTGATCTGGAAATATTTCGACATGGTGGTACGCTGATTTAAGATCAAATTTAAATAAGGAAAACCCCGTGATATAACTTTAAGTGCTACTTTCAAGTCCTCACATTTAAATTTCTGTTTGAAAACATACATGTTGATGTGCCTCAAATCTAAAATTAACCTCTTCTTTCCAGACGATTGTACCGATACGGACAAGGGATTCACTATCTCGGGAACAAAGTTAAGAGGTTCCACATAACTATTATGCAGGAGTTCTTTAATTGCATCCGATCAGTGCAAAAAGCATCTCCTGAATAGCGGATGAATTGTTAGCAAAAATCTTAGAAGGGGGAGGAGAAACAAAAGGGAATTTTGTAACATTCACGAATAACAGACAAAATAAATCCGGGGGCACCGATTTTTTTCCCATTCGGAAACATGTTTGGATAATCTACCTCTGACATACAGTGTTGGTTTCGCTTGAGAATCCAATTCGTAAGTTTCAGATGAGCCGATTTTCGGCAAGCATGAATTTATCAGTACATTCATCAGAAAACTTTTCTGAATTCTCATATTCTAAAGAATAATCAGAGAACAAGAAATTGTCTACACCTTGCTGTGGTTGCTGCTCCGCTAGTCATCTGGTAGTCCCGGCTCCTCGCAACGCCGTCGGGCATTGGGCCCTCCGGTGACCTGGCTTTCCGCAATGATACATGTAGCAAAATCCCGGCTTGACTTGAGTCTTGTAGCGCGAGTCCAATGTCGGTATTTGCCTTCCAGCCGGAATATGTTCGTTGATTTTAACTGCTTCGAGTTAAATTCGCCGATGGCTGGGTCTTCTCTGGTGATAGCTCCAACGGCCATTTTGGTGGATCTGGCTGAAGTTTGCTTCGCATGGGTCTTGGCTCTCGCCTCCGCCTTGTACAACTTTTTCTCGTCACCCGAATCGTCTGCAATCTCGCTCTTCTTGTATTCATGAACAGTAGCCCACCCAAATTCTGATTTATCTGCGAGAAGAATGTGCTTTTGTCTTTCTCTAAGCAAAGTGTCACCTTTCTACAGGGACTAACTTTCTGCAAACCGTCGGAATGTACGGACGATTTGGCTTCGTCGATGACTTGGTCCTCGTTTTCTTTTTTCTTGAAACGCCAAGGTTCATCGAGCTTGAGTTTCTTAATTTCCCTGATTTGTGAGTCGACAGATTCTGTTTGCCACCTCTTAAGCTCGGTCAACGATTATTTTAGCATCTCCTTCATTGTGTCTTAGAAGGACTGGTTGTTCTTTTGGACCGACTGTTGAACCATTTTAGCGACATCGGCCTCGCTGAGAGTCGGCAATAAATCCCGTACGAAATTGTTCAAGGAAATCCTGGGAAATCTTCAGAATTCCCAAGAAAAAATTCCAAGAAATCTCAGTAATTCTCAGAAAATCCTGGGTGTTAATTTGCACAAATTTCCCGGGAATTCTCAGAAATTCCAGGGAAAAGGTAAGAAAAATGGTGGAGTAAATCCTGTAAATCCTTAGAATTCCCAAGAATAAATCCCAAGAAATCCCGAGAATTCTCAGAAAAAATACCTTGTTTGTGTTAATTTGCACAAATCTTCCGGGAATTCTCAGGAATTTTTGGGAAAAGAATCTTAAAACGTTCTCTGATTTTTTGGGAGTTCCCAGGGAACTCCCAGGAACAGGATTTTCTGAGAATATCAATAATTCTTTAGAATTCCTGGTATTTCGGATACAAATACGATTAGTTAATGAGAAACTGAAAAATGTGAGTTCAGCAGTCAGTATCACAAATTTACACCAACCAAGAACAACACAGAATCAATTTTCATTTCACAAAGATACATTACCATTTATGTTGAATCAGTTCTATTACATTTGTAATAAGACTTTTATAAAAAAAAAAACATGTCACTTCAGAAACCTGAAAAGATGAAAATTACTATATGTACACAATTCTTGTAAATAAAGCAGACTTCTATAAAGAAATATATCACTTGAGAAAACCAAAAATAATTTTTGTAAATAAAGGAGAATTCTTTAAAGAAATATATCGCTTCCGAAAACCAAAAAAAAAGTAAATTTGGAACTGAGAATAAAATAAGACCTATTTTTGTTAATTACATGTAAGACGACTGGCACGAAAAGGTTGCACATTAAAAAACATCTTAAGGCTACACAGTGAAACCTCTATTAAGCCGGGTCCAGAAATTAACGTCTTATATTTCCCTTTATAACGAACCCCTACTCAGCGGACACCTCTATTAAGTGGACACCGGACTGAATTGACAATAGTAGTAATGGATTACGTTCTTGAAATACGTACTGTAGTCGATTAATAAAGATAAATCAATACATTTAGCTGTCAATAAACTGTAGATTAGACCTATATCCGGCCGTATGATTGTCATCCGCAATCAAAGTTCACCTAAAAGTCTTGCACAAAGTACATCACAGCTATTCAAAATCAAATCCTTCTTTGCCTACTTTTTTTCGTTAACCACTCACATGAAAACTTATCACCATAAAGGCGGTATTCGAAGGGAAGCTCTAAGCCATATCCGGCACCTCGATTTACTCTTTTCCCGTAACTGTTACCTTGCCAGAATTTGTCGATCTCTTCAAAAACTTTGTCGTTGCTGTTTTGCTGTTATGTTTTTGCATTTACAAACAAATTAAAGTTGGTAATGAAAGTAATGAACTTGAACTCTGGATAGATTTCTTAACAACATGGAACTTTACGACAGTACAGAGTAACGGTTGAATGTTAATCGTTAACAAACATTGCGCAATTTTTACAAACCTCTATTAAGTGGACACCCTCTATTAAGCGGACACTTGGGAAGGTCCCGAAGGTGTCCGCTTAATAGAGGTTTCACTGTATTATAGTAATCAATAATGCTATATGAATAATTTTCACAAAACATTCATCTTTTTATCAGTGTACGCCATATTTTGTCATCAATAATTATAATTTTTGCGGTCTAAAAACAACAATAACCATCATTAATATTTTTACAATGTATGCTTTAAACTGTTTTCTCAGTTATTTTTGTTGTCCCCGTCGGTATCATGTTGTTAATTTCTCCTTGGGATGATTAAGCACATCCTTCATAATCACTGAAAAACAAAAGAAAAATTCAATTAGTGTCACAATTCATAGAAGTTAAAATATAAGTTAAAATAAAATACAATGTAAAAGGCTATATTATAATAACACGACAGAGATTTACGACGTAAATTAACATCTAAAGTGAGGACTACCGTGTACAGCTGTAGCATGAAATTTTTGTAGTTTTATATAACAAGAACAACGTAACTATACTATACGCAAGCAGCGAAAAGGTTTTGTCACAAAAACAGTTATGGGTCATTTGCATGTCGTGCAAGTTTGTTGAGGAAGGCCAAATTTCAAGGGTAGCGTAGTGACTTTGATAAGTTTTGTCTGTCTTTTTTGCAATACGACCAATACCGACACGAACAATACACAACCAATGCTCGACCAATATCTCACCGATGGACTACTGACATTTGGCCAATGGACAATATACCGACACTTGACCGATAGACTACCGACACTTGACCGATATTCCACCGAGACTTGACACCGACAGGTCGGTGGACATGTCGACCAACTTGTCGACTGACCATCGGCCGACATATTGACCGATTTTTTTGGCCGACTATCTACCGATATGTCGACCGACATCGCACCGACACTACCTATGGTACAATTCATCCCACCATGCAAGTGGGTGAGATTACTGTATAACCAGGATTTTACAGTATAGATTTTAATGAATAAATGGAGAAAATAGGTTTTGCTTTCTGATGATATCACACTGAAACGTTTTGTCATTCAGCCCTATTGCATAACCTATAAGCTTTTTAAACCCACTGTTGTAAATAAAATTGGTACATACATGTATCACTGACAGTTTATGCCACATGTTGAAAGATTACTGGTACATGTACTATTCATCCTGCATGTTCTTTGAAATGCCTTGAAAATCAGTCTGCTTCATGCACCATTGGTTTCACTCTACAGTTTGAAAAAAGTTCATCACATGATCAAAATTTTGTTGACTGCAAACTGACAGCATGATTTGTTATGTCATGTAGCGTTAACTTGCAATGAATGATCCCATGAATGAATTTAAACTCGCATTCACTTCAAATGTGTTCAGATACTGTAGTTCCTTGTAATTTCTATTTAACCATGGCATGTACTAAAACCCGAAACAACGAAACGAAACCACCGAAACGAAATGACCGAAAGGAGCGAAACCACCGAAACGACCGAAACGAAACCGCAACGGCGGAAACGAAACGAAATCACCGAAACAAGCGAAACCACCGAAACGACCGAAATGAAATGAAATCACCGAAACAACCGAAACGAAACGAAATCACCGAAACAATGAAACCGCCGAAACAACCGAAACGGCCGAATTGGGAAAACGAAACGAAATCACCGAAACAAGCGAAACAACCAAAACGAAACGTCTAAAACTCCTTAAATTGCCGTTTTTATACTAGAGACGCATTATCCGTCCAGACGAATTATGCATCTGTCATGTTATGGGTCTAGTATAAAGACGTGACGAACAACTTGAGACGCATTATCCGTCTGGACGAACTTGGGCAAACATTTGTAGTTCGTCTGGTTATGCGTCTCTAGTATAAAGACGGGCACAAGACGCATTATCCGTCTAGACGAATTATCTTTCGAAATGCGTCTTGGAACGACGCACTACAAAAGATAGTTCGTCTAGACGGATAATGCGTCTTGTGCCCGTCTTTATACTAGAGACGCATAACCAGACGAACTACAAATATTTGCCCAAGTTCGTCCAGACGGATAATGCGTCTCTAGTATAAAAACGGCCAATTTGTAAATTAAATTGTTGTTAAAAGATGTAAGATATAGTAATCTTAAAAAGGGAACGGTTTACATGTAGCATGTCGATCGAGTTTGTGACATCACAAATTCGCGCCAAAAGCCGAGTGGAAACCCATTCATTTACCCATTTCGCAAAAACAAACATATAATGCGATTTGTTGACCTTAATACATTGATTGTAAACAACGTGATGGTGACTCTTAGGCCCATTAGAAAACATTTATACTGGCAGATGTAAAGGAAACAAACAATCGGACGGCTATGCATAGGCCAGGGTATATAGGGATCACGTCAGCTTACAGCCTAAAGTCTATAGGAAAATTCATAACCTGACGAGGTAATTCCACGTTAAGTTTCACGCGAAAAACCGATATTGCAAGAATCGCGAAGCGATGAGTGCAATATCACGCTTAATACCTCGCATCAAATAGCCAATCAGAATTCGTGGATTCCCTGGGCTATGCGATTTTGAGCAGAACTGTATTTTGTTTTCACTGATCAACGGATTGCAGGAATTTTATTGTTTCTCCTTGTAGTAGTAGCTTTTGGGAGTTGTCTCACCTCAAAGATCCTCCTTTTACAAGGCACCAACTTTGTATGTGTTCGCGTGACCGCTCTCTGTTGATAAGTACTTTGTTGATGTACCTTTAACAGGTGGTGGAATGTACATAAATTTCTTATTATTTTCTAACGGCAATGCACGATGGAATGTCAACTTTTTTCGTTGTTACAACTAGTGATAAGTGACACTAGTGACAACTGGTGAAAAGTTAAGGTTCAAGGTGCATTTTCTCTGATTTTTTGAAGGTTTCAAGTAATTTAAGACCCAATCGCACAGCATGCAATTTTTAAAAGAAATTGTATTTGCGGAACTTCATCAAAGAAGCAAAATTATTAGCTATTGTCTTCTGCTATTCTGATAAGTTAAGAACGAACATTTCCTAAAATTTATTTGACGCAAATGGATTTTCTTTATTTTTATACTGAAATATAATTATGAACCATCAGCTCTTCCCCTATTCTTGAAATCAAAGCCGGATATTCTATGCGGGAAAGAACCAATACCGCAGAATAATTAAGTTTACCGTAGTTCTTATGTGGAGTCTTGAGCTGCAGGCTAGGCGAGTAAGTCGAGTAATACAGACAAGTATCATATGGATTCTTGACAGGTAAATATTGAACGCTCACATCAATCCATACTTCATTTTACCTTTGCTAATATATTCCTCACCGGTAGTTTCCTAATTTTGCGGCGAAAGAAACCCTCTGATACCTGGTACCCAGGGTATTTGTTTACAGAAGGGCGATTGAAAATAAACAACTTTCACTACCGGTATCAATCGGTTTGAAACGTTGCGCAGTTGATAAAAGGATGTTTATCTCAGTGTTGCGTGACCATGCACGGACTCTTGATGCAGGCACAAAAATTTCAATCGTTTCGCTTGTTTCGGTGAGTTCATTTCGTTTCGGTGGTTTCGCTTGTTACATTTCGTTTCGGCCGTTTCGGTGACTTCGTTTCGTTTCGGCCGTTTCGGTTGTTTCAGCGATTTCAGTGGTTTCGCTCGTTTCGTTTCGGTGGTTTCGTTTCGTTGTTTCGGGTTTTAGTACATGCCCTTCGCGAATCGTTATAACTGATTCGATATAAAATATATTTCGAATTTAAGTCAGATTCGAAAAATTATATCACCTCTTAATTGGTTAGATCTTCGGCCCAGTTCTTCCTCGGTTTTGGGCCCAGTCCTGGCCTCGTTTACGGCGCCCAAAACAATAACAAAAAAACTACAAACTATGTTCGTGAGAATTACGATCGAAATTCACAACAAGGCTAGATCACTATTTTACTACTTTAGAATCTCACAATCCTTATTTTACGTTTTGCCTTTATTAGAATGTAATAATATTTCAACTACAATTTTTTTTGAGAATTTTTAAAAAGTGTCAAAACTGGCTAACTTTAGAAACAAAAATCACTACCTGGTACAGTGTACATGGATTTCGAACTCAAGTTGACATTCTGATAAAACAGAAACTCTAGTTCTATTGAAATATGAAATAAAATTTGGGGGCAATTAAAACTGCGAAGTTTGACAGCCGAAAACATTCACGCTACTTGATCGAAATTGGAGAACGTCGACCATCAACAGCAGTCGCATTGCCCGCCGTTAATTAAATTACCCCAGTGTTTTTTTTTTCCACATTTTCTTCAAGGAGACCTTTGTCGTATCACTTGATGACCATATTTAGGTTTTGCTGATAAAATACATCCTCTGTGGCTTCGAAAAATGTTCTATTCCTTTAGTCGTTTCTCGTGCAAATATCGACAAATCGCTTTATACTCTGTTTACAACCAAGAATTATCGCCGATAAACCCTTATAATCTATTCATCTTCACTACCCTCTTAGGGCATCTTCTTATATAATAACATAACACATAAAAATAAAACAAAAAGAAAGCAAAGCGGGACTCACCTTTGATTTATTTGGGTCAAGAAATACAAGAACGTCGAGAAAACAAGGTTCCGTTCATCGCTGTGCCGAGCGTGAAAGCATTGCGAGGTGGCCTTGAAGAGTTCTACTAAGTCCCACGTCATCAGCTCTGTCACGTCAACATTTCGTGCATAGAAGGTAGAAACGAGTAGTCTCCTGAGCTACTGTCTAAATATTTATTAGTTAAATTATTGGGAACGTATTTTTTTCTTAAGTTAAAGCTCGTAACTTTGAATTCATTGCAATGACTGTGAGTTATTCTTGCAACTGTGAGCTTTCTGCTGCTGCACTTGTCTTACAATTCGTTTCTGGTATTGTACCCCTACAAGTTTAGGAACATGTTTGTTTGGGTTCCCATGATCAAAAAAGTTGATGGGGAACCTACACTCCAGAACAATAAAGCTCCCAACCTTCCTTTCCCCTCGAAAAATATATGAAATCAAGGCAGATCTAATCTAGCTAATACTTCGATGCAAAGGACAGCAAACGATAATGCTGCTAAAGGTATACGTAGGATCGAGAAACTCTCCTCTGTCTTCACATGTCCAAGAGGTTGTACAATGGGAGGACATGCGACGGTAAATCGTATTCCAAGCCGGCTCCATTTTAAAATAACAACATTTGTCCATATTTCCAATATGTTCTAACATAACAGAAGAAATGATGGTAAAAATGGTGTAATAAAGATGTAATTGCCGAATATTTCAGTGAATGGTTTTACACTACATTTTTGCCCAGCTTACTTAAATCTTCAGTCGTAACGAGAACGTTGGTATTCTTTGGAAGTTTAGAAGCTGATGAGATCCATAGCACGCGTCCTCGTACTTCCGCGAATTGAAAATACAGACAGAACCTTGAAACTTTATCAAAGAGGATTGGAACCATTAACAAGCAAAGTTAGGTCAAAGTCGTTGTGGAAAAACAAATACTTTGATGCATATATTGAGACGGCCATGTGTGTATTTTGATAAAACATACCTTTACCCACACAACCAACATCAAGAGAAGATAAAAGATTTAAAAACATTAATGGATGATATATTTCAGAACAAATCGGATATTATGTTTTAGAACTCCGTGGACCAGACGATATATTAGATACCTCAGAATATCCAAACAATTATAGAAAAGTAGTAATTTTTGATGATTTAATCAATGCTGCTGATAAAATACAAAATATAATAGCTAACGATTATACGGATGGACGACACCACTAAATAAGTCCGATTTATATATCTTAATCTAATTATGACGTCCCACAAAAAAAATAAGGGTGAACTTTTCTCACATGTTATTATATCCACCTGTAACAAAAACTCATTTAAATGTAATTGCTAAAGAAAATATGATTAATTCTTCATTGTTTGATAAATTAGGACCTTATGAGTTCTTATATTTAGATAACGAAAAGAAGACTGGGAATTTTTTTGAAAATATATAATTATATATATATATATATATATATATATATATATATATATATATATATATATATATATATATATATATATATATATATATATATATATATATGATGGTAGAATCATATTGTTTGAACCAGAAAAAGAAGACGATCAAGCGCGGTACTTTTCCGTTTTGTACTTATTTGTTCTCTGTGCAGACACAAATGAATATTAATGCTACACAAGAATCAGCGTCTGCACTGCACCATTGCGCATGTTTAAACGGTTGACAGTTGTAAAACATGAGGACATGCCAAGATGATTTTGAGGACGTTAATTAGTAGGGAAGATGATAACGACAGAAAAGAAGGTAACGGAGGTTGACTATAACCCAGAGCGGCTTGTAATAACATCTACATAAGTTTGCATAATATCCAACTCCAGACACGAGGACATTTAAGTGGCTGTCTCCCTAAGATCCTCATATTCAAAATTAGTCACGAAACAGATTTTCTTCAAATCTTGCATTTGAAGTACACTTTGTCTAGTAACTGTAAAAACACATTTCGTTTGGTCTCAAAATGTTTTCTTCAGCAATTTACAGAGGGGTTCCTGGGGGACCAAATTTGATAATTTTTGGCATGAAAAATGCAAATTTTTCCTAACTTTGGTAACTTCTAACAATTCGTAAAATTTGATACTGAGCTACATTCTACTGTTGTCTGACAGGTACAATTCCAGTTATTATTGCAACATTATAAAAGTTTCCATATTGTTCAAAGTCGTCAAACATTAATTTCTATCAACCTACATCACATGAAATCTCGCTTCACCTCTTCCCTTCTTCTGTCTTCAGCAGCATCACGGCTTCCCTCTTGTGTGCAAACCTGCTTTTGTGATCTCACTGCCAGGTTTGGAGGATCATCATTGATGATCTTCTCAGGGTAGAAGTAATTGGGCCCAGTAAAATAACTGAAGTGTTTCTGATATATGCACTGCATATCGTCCTTAACACAGCGAGCACGCCTGTTAGCATAATCACCCATGGTAGACATGTCATGGTCGGCCCTCATGTCTTTAAAGAAGCTTTCCACACCGAGGGCTGTCATGATTTTTAAACGAATCTGATCCAGAAGTTGCTCGTGGCCAACTTCCGTCAAAGTGTTGACTATATTTGCTAAAGAGTCCAGTACTATCCGGAAAGACTCTCTTGTTGTTCTTGGGACAGTCATGTCTGGGCCATTAGTACTCAGTTTCCCTGTTCTATCTTTACCTTTTCCCTCTAGATTACAGAAAAAAAGGCCACGGTATCTTGCAGATGCTTTAAGGAGACAGTAAGTTGGAAGTGACCCTCATTTTCTCAGGTGCTAGCGGATAATCTGAATGGAGGTCGTGAAGCTCTGGTGGGTACTCTAAATCTACATCAAGAATGTAGCCTTCCTCGCAGTCATCAGCCACCGTTTGCACATCTAAATCTTCGATTTCTTTTTCTGAAAGCCAGAAAAAAATCATGAGTCGGGAGAGGTTGACTCATGGCCCAACCATACAAGTTGTTGGCGTCTAGGTACATATGGGTTATTTGCTTTGCTGTAGCGACTGCTGGTCATGGAAATACCGCCACGAATGCCCTCCTCTAGGAAAAGGAAGATATCAGGTTCGGTTATAAGTTCAAGTGCTACTTCGGTCATCTTGAGGCAGGCGGACCAGGCTAGACCAGGAGAAGTGTAGTAATGAGCGGGGTCCAGTCCATAGTAATTCAAACAGATGCTTCGGAGGTTTTCGAACACATCGGTCAATAAAAGAACATCTGAGAGAAAGTAAAGATCGTGGTATTCGCCGAGATTTTGCATTTGAAAGGTTGTAAACACATTTTGCCCCGGCTGATAATCTTGGTCACTAATGTGCTCTTCAGTTAGCAGGCTGAAGAAGGCTTCTTTGGGAGGAAGCTTACTACTACTACTACTACTACTACTACTACTACTACTACTACTACTACTACTACTACTACTACTACTACTACTACTACTACTACTACTACTACTTCTACTACTACTAAGGGTGGGGAGTGGTGTTTCAATATGCTTTAGATCAATGACTATAACAGTAGTCTCAGCTGTAAACGTGGTTTACTTCCAAGCTCTACCTCCAAGTGACATATGATACAATGTAACTTAAGCTAATGATGCTGAAACTTATTGTTCTATGATTGACATATTGTAACATCCTTCCTGTTTAGAAAATGTCTCTTGCAACTAACGCATTCCGAGACCTACAGTTGCGCTTCTAATCATACAAATAATCATGCAATAAAATCACGAAATCTTCTATTAATCGATATCAAAACAGTACCAAAACTCCAATAAAGTCTGATTATCTTTACACAGTCTCTCATCTATCAGTTACACAGGGTCATTGTTCGTTAATGTACGTAATCGTTCAAATGTGATGGGGGTCGTCTAATGCGCTGTGGCCGTACCGGGGTCTTGGGTGTAGCTGCTACAGATATGCTGGTGGTGTCTGCATGCGGTGGTTTTTGTGTAGGCTTGGTGACCTGGGTCGGTGAGGGATTGTCCTCAGGGGTTCTACCAAGTGTCATATATGGTGTTTCCATGACATCAGGACTCTCTTTTGTCCTCTTCAGGTGAAAGCTGTACCTCCTGTAGGTGTCTCCGTCAGGCGTTTCCACCACGTATGATCTTTCATCCAATCTTGACATGACTGTCCCTTTCTTCCACACCTTGCTTCCCAATTGGAAGTGCTTCATTCGTACTACATCGCCTTCTGCGAGGGTAGGTAGGTCGCGGGTGTGTTGGTTGTAGCACTTGGACTGCTTTTGTTGCCACTTTGTCAAGTCTTTGATATCTTGGTCTTGGTGGAGCGTTCGTGGTTGAAGGAGTGCTTTGGTTGTGGGCAGGAGTGTCCGTGTTCCCCGGTTTATTAGGCGCTGGGCTGGAATTGATTCCATTCACTGTGTTGGGGTAGTCGAGAAACGGTAGTCGAGAATTGCAATGTACGGGTCTGTCCAAGCGTCTAAAGCCTTTCGGGTGATGTTCTTCGCAGTCTTCACTGCTGACTCTACTTTCCCGTTGCTTTTGCCATTTTCCTGGACTGCTGGTTCTATGTTTAAAGTCCCATTCCTTAGCGAACTTTAGGAACTCTGACGACATAAACTGAGGGCCGTTGTCGCTGATCATGTGATCAGGGCATCTATAGCGAGCAAAACGATTCTTCAACTTTAGGATGACGGCTGCTGATGTAGTACTTGTGAGGCGGTCTTCCTTCTAGAAATTGCCATAGTAGTCCACTGTAACCATGTATTCCTTCTTGTTTATTTCGAACAGGTCAACGTCCACTTGTTTCCAGGGTCGATTAGGTACTTCGTGTGGTATCAGGGACTCTTTCTGGTTGCTGGTCTCGTACTTGCGATAGGTTTGGCGGGTAGAGATCAGCTCCTTCACTTCAGCGGACATTCCAGGCCAAAATAGGGTTCCTCGTGCTCTTCTTAGACATGATTCTGCGCCGAGGTGTGAAGCGTGCAGCTTTTGTTTCATGTCGCGTCGTAGGCTGAAAGGAACTACTATTCGCTGCCTGCGGAATATAACTCCGTCTTGTACCGATAGCTCATCTCTCATGCTGAAACAGAGTGTGATCTGCGCTGGCACTTCACTGCGTCCCTCTGGCCATCCGCGCATGATAACATCTTTGAGGATTCGCAAAACTTCATCGTTGTCGGTTGCTTGTTGGATCTCTCGAAGTATCGAGCTGGATATAGGGAGAAATGTAGTTGCGTTGATGTCCTCAAATTCAGCTCCGGTTGGGTGCGCGGTGGTCGGCAAGTAAGCTCTGGAGAGGGTGTCGGCTAGGTGTAGATTATTTCCGTGTTCGTGGCGCACTTCGTAGTTATACTTTTGGAGTCTCATCATCATGTCTTGTAGGCGTCTTGGCGCACACGCGAGATACTTCTTCAGAATGGATTCTAGCGGTTTGTGGTCACTTTGGATTTTCACGTGGCGTCCGTGTGTGTACTGGTTGAATTTCTCGAGTGAGAAAACAATGGCGAGCATCTCTTTCTCGATTTGCGCATTTCTCTGCTTTGTGTCAGTCGACGTATCGGTTCCATATGGTCTGCTAGTCTGGGTAGGCACTTCGCCAGGTAGTTGACAAATCCGTTCAATCGCTGAACTCCTTCCACGTCTTACTACTACTTCTACTACTACCACTACCACTACTACCACTACCACTACTACCACTACCACTACCACTACCACTACCACTACCAATACCACTACCACTACCACTACCACTGCCACTGCCACTACCACTACCACTACCACTACCACTACCACTACCACTACCACTACTACTTCTACTAAGGGTGGGGAGTGGTTGTAATTCACGGCCTGAGATAATTTCGGATCCTTGCATTTTCCAAGAACGAATAACTTGTATATTTTATATCAGCGTTAACTAATGATCTTGCAAAAATAGTGAGCCAAAAAAGCAACAATGTATGCCTGGAGCTATCACAAACGACAGCATACTTCATTTAATCTACGTACAGCCTACTAAATGGCATTCGTACCAGAAGTGCAAAAAAATAAATAAATAATGGTTACCGACTTCATTTCTAAAAGGAAACCATGATTTTGATAAATAGGTCTTCCTTACTCGAAATGATCTCAATGTCTTTTAGTGTAAAAATTTTGTAATCGTTCCAAGCTGAGTGCCTATCATATTTGCTCTGCATACAGACATCGATGAATGCAAGCGACGAAATGGTGGCTGTCACCACCAATGTGTTAACACCCATGGAAACTATCTCTGCAGATGTAGACCAGGTTATGAATTATCATTGCACGACAGGAAAACTTGCACTGGTAAGTCTAGTCTCAGCTTAATCCCGTTAGACGGTCGGAGGTCACTCGCTCTTACTGATCCTTTTTCTGCCGTTATACAGTAAAGTCCAATTGCACTTCATGGAACTCATACCTAGAAATTCCCGAGAAATAGGTCATATTTGGTTTGTTTGTTTGCTGGTTGAAAGAACAAGAATAATCTTGTAGTTGTATTGTTACAGATCTCGATGGGCTGTGAACATGCGCGCAAGCGTGCGCGCATTCCGAACCAATATGTTTTTTTTAAGTTAAGTTCACCAAATAGATAATTCAGGTTGTTTTCGCTAACTAAACAGGCTGTTCTTTCGTTTTTGTTCCAAATATTTCAATGAAATACAACTCATATTCTATCACACATGAACTGTCTGTTGTTTTTGTTCTCCATGCAGACTTAAATACATAACAATGCTACACAAGATTCAGTGTTTGCACTGAGCGACAGATGTGTCAATATTATAGGAGCTTGCTATTCGCATGTTTAAACGGTTTATAGTTGTGAAACAGGAGGACATGCCAAGATAATCTTTTAGGACTTTAATCAGTAGGGAGGTAGGGACAGAAAAAGAGAGAACAGAGGCAGAGGTTGACTGTACTGTTATACTAAAGGACACTTGATAATGATTGTATAAACTAATTGTAGCATTTTAATGTTTTCATTCTCTTTTCTGAAGGTTTTGTTTCTTTCAATTTAAGTCAGTAGCTGTCCAATGTGTTTTAATCCACACAGACATAAATGAATGTCTTCAGCGTGACAAAGGTGGTTGCAGCCACGGATGTGTCGATACTTTGGGAAGTTATCGTTGCACATGTCCAAACGGTTTTCATTTGAACAACGGAAGGACATGCCAAGGTAAAAACTATTTTAATTTGCCAGTTCGATCAAATTTGTCATGTTGATTTTTAGGTTCCATTTTTCCTATCTTTAAACATTTCATATCTTTCGTTTGCTTTTCAAAATCAGTTTCTTTGCGCCATGTTAACAAAATAGCGGTTTTCGAAGAACGTTTAAGAATATTTATCTTCTCTTGATCGCAAGGGTCGCAAGGATAGCAGAGAGGCATCTTTTTATCTCTGCGATCGCAGTCGCAAGGATCATAACGATCGCAAGGATCGCAAGGATCGCAAGGATCGCAAAGTTTTTGGTTTCCATATGATCGCAATGGTCGCACAATACTTTTTTCTGCGATTCTTGCGATCGTTACGATCCTTGCGATTATGTGGAAACCAGACTTAAAGGACATATGAGTCGGTTTGTTTTTAAGTGAGTTGGTATAAAGCAGGCATGTTTAGACCTGTCTGTTGTTTTCAAAAGGACGCGGACAAGTAACAAGGAGTAAAATGCTAGACCACCACCGCCACCACCACCACCACTACTACTACTACTACTACTACTACTACTACTACTACTACTACTACTACTACTACTACTACTACTACTACTACTACTTCTACTACTACTTCTACTACTACTACTACTACTACTACTACTACTACTACTACTACTACTACTACTACTACTTCTACTACTACTACTACTACTACTACTACTACTACTACTACTACTACTACTAGGGTTGGGGAGTGGTCTTTCAATATGCTTTAGATCAATGACTATAACAGTAGTCTCAGCTGTAAACGTGCTTTACTTCCAAGCTCTACCTCCAAGTGACATATGATACAATGTAACTTAAGCTAATGATGCTGATACTTATTGTTCCATGATTGACATATTGTAACATCCTTCCTGTTTAGAAAATGTCTCTTGCAACTAACGCATTCCGGAACCTACAGTTGTGCTTCTAATCATACAAATAATAATGCAATAAAATCACGAAATCTTCCATTAATCGATATCAAAACAGTACCAAAACTCCAATAAAGTCTGATTATCTTTACACAGTCTCTCATCTATCAGTTACACAGGGTCATTGTTCGTTAATGTACGTAATCGTTCAAATGTGATGAGGGTCGTCTAATGCGCTGTGGCCGTACCGGGGCCTTGCGTGTGGCTGCTACAGATTTGCTGGTGGTGTCTGCATGCGGTGTTTTTTTTCTGTAGGCTTGGTGACCTGGGTCGGTGAGGGATTGTCCTCAGGGGTTCTACCAAGTGTCATACAGCTGTTTCGAGAAAGGTTGTCGGAAAAAGGGCAAAAGTGCACGCGATAATCCCGAAAATTAATTCGGGATATGATCACTGAATGTTAATAAGTCAAATAAATACATCAAATCCGCGATGCCTCTTCTGTACAGCGACGATCTTAGATGGTGGGCCATATGGATAAAGGAGTTTTTAGGATAAAGTTGATGACTACCCACAATATCTTTCGGGATTGTCGCGTGCACTTTTACGCTTTTTTTCCGACAACCTTTCACGAAACAGCTGTATATGGTGTTTCCATGACATCAGGACTCTCTTTTGTCCTCTTCAGGTGAAAGCTGTACCTCTTGTAGGTGTCTCCGTCGGGCGTTTCCACCACGTATGATCTTTCATCCAATCTTGACATGGCTGTCCCTTTCTTCCACAGTCTCGAGCTGGATATAGGGAGAAATGTAGTTGCGTTGATGTCCTCAAATTCAGCTCCGGTTGGGTGCGCGGTGGTCGGCAAGTAAGCTCTGGAGAGGGTGTCGGCTAGGTGTAGATTATTTCCGCGTTCGTGGCGCACTTTGTAGTTATACTTTCGGAGTCTCATCATCATGCCTTGTAGGCGTCTTGGCGCACACGCGAGAGACTTCTTCAGAATGGATTCTAGCGGTTTGTGGTCGCTTTCGATTTTCACGTGGCGTCCGTATGTGTACTGGTTGACTTTCTCGAGTGAGAAAACAATGGCGAGCATCTCTTTCTCGATTTGCGCATTTCTCTGCTTTGTGTCAGTCGACGTATCGGTTCCATATGGTCTGCTAGTCTGGGTAGGCACTTCGACTTGTAGTTGACACATCCGTTCAATCGCTGAACTCCTTCCACGTCTTACTACTACTTCTACTACTACCACTACCACTACTACCACTACCACTACCGCTACAACTACCACTACCACTACCACTACCACTACCAATACCACTACCACTACCACTACCACTGCCACTGCCACTACCACTACCACTACCACTACCACTACCACTAGCACTACCACTACCACTACCACTACTACTTCTACTAAGGGTGGGGAGTGGTTGTAATTCATGGCCTGAGATAATTTCGGATCCTTGCATTTTTCAAGAACGAATAACTTGTATATTTTATATCAGCGTTAACTAATGATCTTGCAAAAATAGTGAGCCAAAAAAGCAACAATGTATGCCTGGAGCTATCACAAACGACAGCATACTTCATTTAATCTACGTACAGCCTACTAAATGGCATTCGTACCAGAAGTGCAAAAAATAAATAAATAATGGTTACCGACTTCATTTCTAAAAGGAAACCATGATTTTGATAAATAGGTCTTCCTTACTCGAAATGATCTCAATGTCTTTTAGTGTAAAAATTTTGTAATCGTTCCAAGCTGAGGGCCTATCATATTTGCTCTGCATACAGACATCGATGAATGCAAGCGACGAAATGGTGGCTGTCACCACCAATGTGTTAACACCCATGGAAACTACCACTGCAGATGTAGACCAGGTTATGAATTATCATTGCACGACAGGAAAACTTGCACTGGTAAGTCTAGTCTCAGCTTAATCCCGTTAGACGGTCGGAGGTCACTCGCTCTTACTGATCCTTTTTCTGCCGTTATACAGTAAAGTCCAATTGCACTTCAAGGAACTCATACCTAGAAATTCCCGAGAAATAGGTCATATTTGGTTTGTTTGTTTGCTGGTTGAAAGAACAAGAATAATCTTGTAGTTGTATTGTTACAGATCTCGATGGGCTGTGAACATGCGCGCAAGCGTGCGCGCATTCCGAACCAATATGTTTTTTTTAAGTTAAGTTCACCAAATAGATAATTCAGGTTGTTTTCGCTAACTAAACAGGCTGTTCTTTCGTTTTTGTTCCAAATATTTCAATGAAATACAACTCATATTCTATCACACATGAACTGTCTGTTGTTTTTGTTCTCCATGCAGACTTAAATACATAACAATGCTACACAAGATTCAGTGTTTGCACTGAGCGACAGATGTGTCAATATTATAGGAGCTTGCTATTCGCATGTTTAAACGGTTTATAGTTGTGAAACAGGAGGACATGCCAAGATAATCTTTTAGGACGTTAATCAGTAGGGAGGTAGGGACAGAAAAAGAGAGAACAGAGGCAGAGGTTGACTGTACTGTTATACTAAAGGACACTTGATAATGATTGTATAAACTAATTGTAGCATTTTAATGTTTTCATTCTCTTTTCTGAAGGTTTTGTTTCTTTCAATTAAGTCAGTAGCTGTCCAATGTGCTTTAATCCACACAGACATAAATGAATGTCTTCAGCGTGACAAAGGTGGTTGCAGCCACGGATGTGTCGATACTTTGGGAAGTTATCTTTGCACATGTCCAAACGGTTTTCATTTGAACAACGGAAGGACATGCCAAGGTAAAAACTATTTTAATTTGCCAGTTCGATCAAATTTGTCATGTTGATTTTTAGGTTCCATTTTTCCTATCTTTAAACATTTCATATCTTTCGTTTGCTTTTCAAAATCAGTTTCTTTGCGCTATGTTAACAAAATAGCGGTTTTCGAAGAACGTTTAAGAATATTTATCTTCTCTTGATCGCAAGGATCGCAAGGATAGCAGAGAGAAATTTTTCTATCTCTGCGATCGCAATCGCAAGGATCATAACGATCGCAAGGATCGCAAGGATCGCAAAGTTTTTGGTTTCCATATGATCGCAATGGTCGCACAATACTTTTTTCTGCGATTCTTGCGATCGTTACGAACCTTGCGATTATGTGGAAACCAGACTTAAAGGACATATGAGTCGGTTTGTTTTTAAGTGAGTTGGTATAAAGCAGGCATGTTTAAACCTGTCTGTTGTTTTCAAAAGGGCGCGGACAAGTAACAAGGAGTAAAATGCTAGACCACCACCACCACCACCACCACCACTACTACTACTACTACTACTACTACTACTACTACTACTACTACTACTACTACTACTACTACTACTACTACTACTACTACTACTTCTACTACTACTACTACTACTACTACTACTACTACTACTACTACTACTACTACTACTAGGGGTGGGGAGTGGTCTTTCAATATGTTTTAGATCAATGACTATAACAGTAGTCTCAGCTGTAAACGTGCTTTACTTCCAAGCTCTACCTCCAAGTGACATATGATACAATGTAACTTAAGCTTATGATGCTGAAACTTATTGTTCTATGATTGACATATTGTAACATCCTTCCTGTTTAAAAAATGTCTCTTGCAACTAACGCATTCCGGGACCTACAGTTGTGCTTCTAATCATACAAATAATAATGCAATAAAATCACGAAATCTTCCATTAATCGATATCAAAACAGTACCAAAACTCCAATAAAGTCTGATTATCTTTACACAGTCTCTCATCTATCAGTTACACAGGGTCATTGTTCGTTAATGTACGTAATCGTTCAAATGTGATGAGGGTCGTCTAATGCGCTGTGGCCGTACCGGGGCCTTGGGTGTGGCTGCTACAGATTTGCTGGTGGTGTCTGCATGCGGTGTTTTTTCTGTAGGCTTGGTGACCTGGGTCGGTGACGGGTTGTCCTCAGGGTTTCTACCAAGTGCCATACATGGTGTTTCCATGACATCAGGACTCTCTTTTGTCCTCTTCAGGTGAAAGCTGTACCTCCTGTAGGTGTCTCCATCGGGCGTTTCCACCACGTATGGTCTTTCATCCAATCTTGACATGACTGTCCCTTTCTTCCACACCTTGCTTCCCAATTGGAAGTGCTTCATTCGTACTACATCGCCTTCTGCGAGGGTAGGTAGGTCGCGGGTGTGTTGGTTGTAGCACTTGGACTGCTTTTGTTGCCACTTTGTCAAGTCTTTGATATCTTGGTCTTGGTGGGGCGTTCGTGGTTGAAGGAGCGCTTTGGTTGTGGGCAGGAGTGTCCGTGTTCCCCGGTTTATTAGGCGCTGGGCTGGAATTGATTCCATTCACTGTGTTGGGGTAGTCGAGAAACGGTAGTCGAGAATGGCAATATACGGGTCTTTCCCGGCGTCTAAAGCCTTTTTGGGTGATGTTTTTCGCAGTCTTCACTGCTGACTCTACTTTCCCGTTGCCTTTTCTATTTCCTGGACTGCTGGTTCTATGTTCCATGTCCCATTCCTTAGCGAACATTAGGAACTCTGACGACATAAACTGAGGGCCGTTGTCGCTGATCATGCAATCAGGGCATCCATAGCGAGCAAAACGATTCTTCAACTTTAGGATGACGGCTGCTGATGTAGTACTTGTGAGGCGGTCTTCCTTCTAGAAATTGCCATAGTAGTCCACTGTAACCATGTATTCCTTCTTGTTTATTTCGAACAGGTCAACGCCCACTTGTTTCCAGGGTCGATTAGGTACTTCGTGTGGTATCAGGGACTCTTTCTGGTTGCTGGTCTCGTACTTGCGATAGGTTTGGCGGGTAGAGATCAGCTCCTTCACTTCAGCGGACATTCCAGGCCAAAATAGGGTTCCTCGTGCTCTTCTTAGACTTGATTCTGCGCCGAGGTGTGAAGCGTGCAGCTTTTGTTTCATGTCGCGTCGTAGGCTGAAAGGAACTACTATTCGCTGTCTGCGGAATATAACTCCGTCTTGTACCGATAGCTCATCTCTCATGCTGAAACAGAGTGTGATCTGCGCTGGCACTTCACTGCGTCCCTCTGGCCATCCGCGCATGATAACATCTTTGAGGATTCGCAAAACTTCATCGTTGTCGGTTGCTTGTTGGATCTCTCGAAGTATCGAGCTGGATATAGGGAGAAATGTAGTTGCGTTGATGTCCTCAAATTCAGCTCCGGTTGGGTGCGCGGTGGTCGGCAAGTAAGCTCTGGAGAGGGTGTCGGCTAGGTGTAGATTCTATTTCGTCATCAGCCATGGTCGTTACGGAGTGGTACGAGAGAGTGCAGCGCATGCGTCGAATCAGTTGTGTGGTCCTTGCGTTGAAGAAGGCCGACGTTTATGGTTTTAGCGTGTTTCGTTTCTGTTTTTTGGCGTTCACGAACGAAGAAACCTACCAGAATACCTTCAGCTCACTGGTATATCACACTGTGTCGCTACCTGCGGAAAGCTAAGTGTGATTTATCGCCCTGAATTGTTGTTTTTTCCGTTTTACGTTTTCCCGCTCTTTTTTCAGGTAGTGAAAAGCATGGCCGCCGAAGGTCACGGCGCTCTAAACGAGCAGCTGGCAAGCACTGAAACGGGCCAGAGCACCATTAAGACTGGTGCAAGCACTGAACCGGACCAGAGCACTACTAAGACTATGCTTTCGGTCCTTAATTCCATACAAGATAGTATGAACTCCTCCAACACATTGTTGCGTGAGCTTGTTGAGCAAAAACGCAAGTCTCGGTCGAGTTCGCAGGCGGACTCGACCGCAAAACGAAAGAAACTTGACCACCCTGTCAATGAATCTGCTTCAGAGAAAGCAAAAACGAATACTTCAGAAGAAGTACACGATAGAAACGCTTCAGATGAAGCACACGTCTCAATTTCAGATGAAAATGATGACGATGCGCTCAGTTTATTTGGCAATGGCAGCCTTATCGATGAGCAATCAGAGCCAGAGGATGAGTTAAATAATGATGAGTTACTGACTCAAATTACCACATCTCTGAGTTCTTCGGATGAAACCGGACCTCCGGTATCTGAAAAATTATCAAAACTTGTCAATGATAAGTTTCAGACGGAATATAGTGTTGACAAACGCAAAGAAATACTCCAGAAGTACAAGATACCTGTCAATTGTACAGAGTTATCTGTACCCAAGGTGAACCCTGAGATATGGGGAAATCTGACTGCAAATTCCAAACGGTCGGACATTCGAATGTCCGTACTACAAGACGCCCTACTGAAGGTGTCTAGTGCTGTCATCGTCACAGTAGACGATTTGCTCAGCCACAGGGAAAAGAAAACATCCCCAAATTATAGACAAATTATCCCTAGACTGACCGATTCTGTTGCCTTAATCGGACATGTTCATAAAGAGCTCTCTTTCAAACGAAGGGATGCTATACGGCCATTCCTAAACCAAGAATTCAAACCGGCCTGTTCTAGAACCTTAAAGCCAGGGAAACTTTTATTCGGTGAGGATCTCCCCAAAACCTTGCAGGAGCTCACGACGACCAATAAAATCATGCATAAGGTGACACCTAACACTCACCGAGGGAGTACTTATCAAAAGAACCGCTACACTAGCCAATATAAAGGTCACTATAACAACAAGCCTTTTTTGGGGAGCAAAGGGGGGAATCCCTTTCCCCCCAGAACCAATCAACAACAACACACTCGCTTCCCAACCAAGAAGAATTCCAACAAGAACTGAATGTCATCAAAACGAAGGTAAATATTTTGCCAGAATACATCGATTCTTACATAATCCCATATCTGTGTGCAAAGGTCACACATTTTCAAGGGGGCCAGTTATCTCTTTATCTACATGAATGGGAGAAATTAACTACAGATGTTAGTATTCTCCAGACTATCTCTGGTGACTGTATTGAATTTATCTCATCACCACCAAATCAGCTGGCATACCCCCCAAACTCGATAAATAGAGATCATAAGAGCTTAGCTGATAAGGAGATATCTAGCCTCCTAAACAAAGGGGTTATTGTCCAATGCTTCCACGAGCCTGGTGAATTTATATCACCCATCTTTACCGTCCCTAAAAAGGACGGTACAATGAGGCTTATTCTTAACTTGAAGAAATTAAACTCATTCATCAAGAATTCACATTTCAAAATGGAAACAATACGTACCATTTTAGGGCTTGTGACTCCAAATTGTTGGATGGCATCATTGGATTTGAAGGATGCTTATTATAGTGTCCGAATACACCCTGATTTTCAGAAATATCTAAAGTTTATGTACAATGGAACACTTTATAAATATACAGTCTTCCCCAATGGTCTATCCATTTGCCCTCGAAAATTCACAAAAATGATGAAACCACCACTGTCTCATCTGAGGTTGATGAATCACATTGTCAGTGGCTACATTGATGATTTATACTTGCAGGGCAGTACATATCAAAAGTGTACCCTCAATATTATTGACTCTATTCAGATGCTAGACAGGCTTGGACTAGTAATTCATCCAGAAAAATCTGAACTTATCCCACAACAAAGAATTGTCTTTTTGGGTTTTGTTATTGACTCAGTAAAGATGGTTGTCACCCTCACTGATGATAAGATACACAAGATTAAAGAACTTTTGACGCTTAGTATCCACAATGCCTTCTCACTTAGAATTCGTGACGTTGCTAGACTTATTGGCTATTTGGTATCTAGCCTCCCAGCTGTCCAATATGGGACCCTTTATTATAGGTACCTAGAGATGGATAAAATTAAAGCCCTGAAAGACTAAGGGAGATTTTGAAGCCACTATGGCTCTTTCAGAGAAAGGAGTCTCCGAAATGAAATGGTGGTTGGGTAATTTACATGACAGTTTTCACCCTATCTATCCCCCTCCAGTCGATGTCACACTGTTCTCTGATGCATCACTGGTGGGCTGGGGTGCAGTTATGAATGAAACCTCAACGGGGGGGGGAGATGGTCACCAAAAGAGGCTTGCAAGCATATAAATTGCCTTGAACTTATGGCAGCCCTGTTTGCTTTACAGTGTTTTCAAACTTCTCTTTCTGGAAAACATGTTAAACTGATGATTGACAATACTACAGCTGTCGCTGTCATAAATAACATGGGAACATGCCATAGCACTGAGTGTCATCCTCTTGCCGTACAAATTTGGGAGTTTAGCATGTTACATAACATTACGTGGCTCACTGCAGCCCATATTCCTGGTTCTCACAATGTAAGGGCAGACATGGAATCTAGACGTTTCCATTCTCAGGATACAGAATGGATGATCAACCCTACATTATTGAGCAGGGCCCTTGATGCTCTAGATTTTAAACCAAAAATCGATTTGTTTGCATCGAGATTGAACAGGCAATTCCCTAAGTATTGTTCATTTAGACCTGATCCAGAGGCCTCTGTTATTGATGCATTCACTATTTCTTGGACTGAGAAAAACTTTTATTGCTTTCCACCATTTAGTTGCATCCTGCGTGTTCTCCAAAAGATTCACCAGGACCGAGCGATAGGGGTCCTGGTTGTCCCAATGTGGCCAACCCAGTCATGGTATCCGATCCTCACAGGTCTCCTTCTTCGTCCGCCAGTCACACTCTCGCCGTCCAAGAGCCTTCTGAGTCTCCCGGAATCTCCAGAAATAACCCATCCTCTTCACAGCAAAATGAGTCTTCTTATCTGTCTGTTATCCGGAAACAACTCCAACAACTTGGCTTTACCCACAGATCCATAGACGTCATCACTGCCTCATGGCGTGGAGGTACAACATCACAGTACCACACGTACCTTCAGAAATGGCTTGAATACTGCAACCAGAAACGCTGTGACCCTTTATCACCGCCACTACCTACGGCCGTAGATTTCTTGGCAATGCTATATGAAAAGGGATCCTCATATAGCACCATTAATACTGCCAGGAGCATGTTATCCTCCATCTTACAATTAGACCCCAACATATCCGTGCCGTTTGGACAATTGCCTCTTGTCAAGCGTTTCATGAAAGGCATTTTTGAACTCCGTCCGGCTCTGCCACGTTACAAATCAATATGGGACGTAGGTGCTGTGTTCTCCTACTTTCGTGGGCGGCCCTCAGCGTCGGAACTAAATTTGAAAGAACTCACCTTGAAGTTGGCATTCCTTTTGAGCCTCCTGAGCGGACAGAGATGTCAGACAATTAAGTATCTCACACTGGAGAACATGGAACTGTCTAGCACTAAGTGTGTTTTTAAGATAACTGACAAAGTAAAGCAGACTCGTGTGGGAACACATGTCACACCCCTTATCTTTTTACCTTACCCAACAGATGATAAGCTGTGTATACTTACTCATTTAAACGAGTACATTAAGAGAACCAACCAGTTTCGAAATGGTTCTCAGCAACTGCTGCTTAGTCATGTAAAACCACATAAACCTGCTAGCAAGGATACCATTGCTCGATGGTGCAAATCCGTCTTGGCTACTGCTGGTATTGATGTTTCAAAGTTCAAAAGTCACAGCACAAGAGCCGCATCTACTTCCTATCTTGCTGATAACAATGCTAGCATTAAAGACATTATGTTATCGGCTGGATGGTCTAACGAGAAAACATTCCAGCAGTATTATCACAAACCTACTGAGTGTGGATTCAACTTCGGAGCAGCTATTCTGAATTCCTTTTCCACAAAGTAACTGTTTGATGACATTTTTCTTGCGAAAACCAGTAAATCATGTTATACTCCAGGGTTTTCACATGCTGTATTGTCAATGTTAATGTCAAATAACAATGTTTCAGTATATATCTCATATTGTGACGTTTTTATGTTTCTTGCTCCCACGGCGCCCGCTACTACATGGGCAATAATGTCTCAATGACGGCTCTAAAATCTCGTACCACTCCGTAACGACCATGGCTGATGACGAAATAGAATTGAAAATTAAACGAGACTTACCTGTAAGTCGAAGGTTGATTTGGATTCTATGAGTCATCAGCCGGGAGTGTAGGAGTTGTACGCCCTCCCGATTTAGGGTATTGTTATTTTGTCCCCACCCTATTTACTGTATTTCTGCTTTTGTCATTGAGATCATTATTTAGTACTTTAAAGGCTGATTCGACGCATGCGCTGCACTCTCTCTCGTACAACTCCTACACTCCCGGCTGATGACTCATAGAATCCAAATCAACCTTCGACTTACAGGTAAGTCTCGTTTAATTTTCAATTATTTCCGCGTTCGTGGCGCACTTCGTAGTTATACTTTTGGAGTCTCATCATCATGCCTTGTAGGCGTCTTGGCGCATACGCGAGAGACTTCTTCAGAATGGATTCTAGCGGTTTGTGGTCGCTTTGGATTTTCCCGTGGCGTCCGTATGTGTACTGGTTGAATTTCTCGAGTGAGAAAACAATGGCGAGCATCTCTTTCTCGATTTGCGCATTTCTCTGCTTTGTGTCAGTCGACGTATCGGTTCCATATGGTCTGCTAGTCTGGGTAGGCACTTCGCCAGGTAGTTGACAAATCCGTTCAATCGCTGAACTCCTTCCGCGTCTTACTACTACTTCTACTACTACCACTACCACTACTACCACTACCACTACCACTACCACTACCACTACCACTACCACTACCACTTCCACTACCACTACCACTACCACTACCACTGCCACTACCACTACCACTACCACTACCACTGCCACTACCACTACCACTACCAATACCACTACCACTACCACTACCACTACCACTACCACTACCACTACCACTACTACTACCAATACCAATACCACTACCACTACCACTACCACTACCACTACCACTACCACTACCATTACCACTACCAATACCACTACCACTACAACTACCACTACCACTACCACTACCACTACCAATACCAATACCACTACCACTACCACTACCACTACCACTACCACTACCACTACCACTACCACTACCACTGCCACTACCACTACCACTACCACTACCACTACCACTGCCACTACCACTACCACTACTACTACCAATACCAATACCACTACCACTACCACTACCAATACCACTACCACTACCACTACCACTACCACTACCACTACCACTACCACTACCACTACCAATACCACTGCCACTACCACCACTACCACTACCACTACCACTACTACTACCAATACCAATACCACTACCACTACCACTACCACTACCACTGCCACTACCACTACCACTACCACTACCACTACCACTGCCACTACCACTACCACTACTACTACCAATACCAATACCACTACCACTACCACTACCACTACCACTACCACTACCACTACCACTACCACTACCACTACCACTACCATGACCACTACCACTACCACTACCACTACAACTACCACTACCACTACCAATACCACTACCACTACAACTACCACTACCACTACCACTACCACTACCACTACTACTTCTACTAAGGGTGGGGAGTGGTTGTAATTCACGGCCTGAGATAATTTCGGATCCTTGCATTTTTCAAGAACGAATAACTTGTATCTTGTATATCAGCGTTAACTAATGATCTTGCAAAAATAGTGAGCCAAAAAAGCAACAATGTATGCCTGGAGCTATCACAAACGACAGCATACTTCATTTAATCTACCTACAGCCTACTAAATGGCATTCGTACCAGAAGTGCAAAAAAATAAATAAATAATGGTTACCGACTTCATTTCTAAAAGGAAACCATGATTTTGATAAATAGGTCTTCCTTACTCGAAATGATCTCAATGTCTTTTAGTGTAAAAATTTCGTAATCGTTCCAAGCTGAGTGCCTATCATATTTGCTCTGCATACAGACATCCATGAATGCAAGCGACGAAATGGTGGCTGTCACCACCAATGTGTTAACATCCAAGGAAACTATCACTGCAGATGTAGACCAGGTTATGAATTATCATTGCACGACAGGAAAACTTGCACTGGTAAGCTCTTACTGATCCTTTTTCTGCCGTTATACAGTAAAGTCCATTTGCACTTCAAGGAACTCATACCTAGAAATTCCCGAGAAATAGGTCATATTTGGTTTGTTTGTTTGCTGGTTGAAAGAACAAGAATAATCTTGTAGTTGTATTGTTACAGATCTCGATGGGCTGTGAATATGCGCGCAAGCGTGCGCGCATTCCGAACCAATATGTTTTTTTAGGTTAAGTTCACCAAATAGATAATTCAGGTTGTTTTCGCTAACTAAACAAGCTGTTCTTTCGTTTTTGTTCCACATATTTCAATGAAATACAACTCATATTCTATCATACATGAACTGTCTGTTGTTTGTGTTCTCCATGCAGACTTAAATACATAACAATGCTACACAAGATTCAGTGTTTGCACTGAGCGACAGATGTGTCAATATTATAGGAGCTTGCTATTCGCATGCTTAAACGGTTCATAGTTGTGAAACAGGAGGACATGCCAAGATAATCTTTTAGGACGTTAATCAGTAGAGAGGTAGGGACAGAAAAAGAGAGAACAGAGGCAGAGGTTGGCTGTTATAGTAAAGTGCACGTCTTCGGGTCTTGGCATCTCTAAGACTGCTCTAACCTTGTCGGGGTCAATCTTTAGGCCTTGGTCGCTAAATACGTGACTCATGAACGGCACTTATGTGATACGCAACTTCACAGCTAGTTTTTGTTGAGTGCGATTCCACGTTCTCGGCATCTCCGTAGTAGGGCTTCTAAGTTTCGGTGGTGGTCAACGAGAGCTTCTTCTTTATTGTCACCAACTCCGTATATCAGGATATCATCTGTGATGTTGAGTATTCCGTCTAGTCCCTCTATAGGGCTTTGTTAACACGCTTCTGGAAAATCTCACTTGATGTGGATAATCCAAATGGGAGTCTCTTCCACCTGTACCTTCCGAAGGGAGTTGCGAATGTGGTGAGTAGACTCGACTCATCATCAAGCACGCAATGCCAGTAGCCAGCGGTCACATCGACAGTTGAGAACACCTTTGCTCGGGCCAGTTCTGGCATCAAGTCCTCTAAGACCGGTAGCTGGTACTTTTCTCTCTTAAGAGGCAGTCCGCGTAAATTTCGACCACTCGATTTGGATCGATTTTCCGATTTCCTTCAAACTTTCTGCACGAAACAAGGTTGATATAGGTAAACGAAAATACCTTTATTTTGTTTCAAGACTTCATAAGACTCGAGATTTTGAGGCGAATGTCATTGCCACCCGAAACCCTAGAAATGGGCCTTTCATCAACCTGAAAATACCCCATATTGGAGTATTTGGTGCCGAGCGTATATTTATCTGTAGAGGCTTAGATTTTTACCAGCAAAGGATGCATCCTATGACTTCACAAAAATGGTAAAAGAAAGACAAACTATTCAGAATTGATCATCTAATAACAACTCAAACAGATCAAAGTCAACAGCTCGTTCACGAAGACGGCCAAGTCGTGCAGCAAATATCAAAATTTCTCAAAATTTTGACTTGCTCTGAAAATCACATGTATTTTTATAAAGAGTACTAGAATAGTGTTTTTGAACTGCGGAATAAAATTTAGTGTTTCTCTATTATGCGAAGAGATACGGTTGCCACAATTTTGGACAAATCCGCAATTAGGCGACTTCTGTTGTGCGACAGTGCTTTCATCCCAAGCGCACAAATTTCGACTTTTTTGCCTTTCCCACAAGTTAGAATTAACAAATATGATTTAAAAGCGTAAAAAGTTAAAATCATACCTTAAGCGTGCCACAATTTTTCTTCCACAGCGTCATTTTACAGATTAACTGGCAGCAAATTTGAGATGGCCGTGTCACGGATGCGTTAAATTTTGGTCACGGTTTTCTTCAGCGGAATCCAAGCAGCGGTCATGTTAGCTCAAAACCTTAACATCTCCACAAAGTTCCAAGAAGTTAGTTTTGTTATTTAAACAATCGTCCAACCGAGAAATCACCAGCTGCTGATAAAATATGGACAACAGAGGCACTTTGTTTTCTTCAATGTAGCGCTTTAGAACGTGAAATTTGCCATCTCCGTCCTGAGACAAGTTACACACAAGTTTCTCTAATGACGCGTTCATAAACTGATATGAATCAATAAAATCCAGGTGACCAATCGAGAAGGAAATGTACTTTTCCGTGTTGTTCGGGATGCAGTTAAGGGGTCTGTTCTTAAACTTCTCAGCGCCTTGCATGATGAGATGAGAGTCATACCCCCTGAGATTATGAAAAATGACTGGCATTCGACCAGTAAAATGAAAGTTTAAGTTGCAAGAATTATGAGCCGCCCCTCTAAATCTGCCAGTGTGATGACAGTGATCACGCACTCTATCGACTCCAAGTTCCTCTCTACAGAAATGACAATGAGTGGCGCGTTGAAACTGCTGTTTCTCAGTAGGTGTCAGTTGCATGGGAACAATCTGTCTTAAGATGGCCTGAATTCTCTCCTCCTCTTGTTGTATAGACTCAAGAAACTTGTTCACAGCATCTTCGCCTCGGTAGACTACAGGAGGTTTGCAGTAGTCAAGCCTCTCGGAGACTATGTTGTAAGAGAACCCACATGCTTGGCGGTTCTGGAACTTTTCGGTCGATGATTTGCTGGGATCGGATGAGACAGTGTATATCTTGGTGGTCAAGCTCCCAAAATCCGCATAAATCACAAAGGGGACCCGGAGCTGCTTATGGAAATCTTTAAACTGGAGAAACATGTTGTCGTCGCTTGGTAGTTCTATTCTCTGAGGCCCATGTTGACTGCAAATAAGCTTGTGATCTTCTAAAAGCTGCTCTCGCACAAAACCGTGAAGACAGTGAGGGCAGTATAACATTTGACTTTTATGTTGCGTTTGACTTGAAAGAAGTCGGTTGAGGTTTCGGATCAGACAGTAATGGCGTTTCTCACCCAGAGAATAGAGCATTAAGTTGACGTGAACAGGATAGCGTTCCTTGCTTATGAAAACAGGAAATAATGCACCTTGCTCAAATCCAAACACGTTAACAGCTATCTGGTTTTGCTTTTCAAATGTTGGAATTTTACTAACAGGCACCGGAAATTCTATACCTTCAAAGTTCAGTTCCTTTACGTGTGCTTGGTAATGATGAATCCGTGCAGGGTAAGATCTCCGTGGAATTGGATGTAAAGCTGCCAGCACGCTCCACATGAAGCACTTGTTGTCATCATTCTTGATATTAACAATCGTCTCTTTGTTCTTTAATTTCTTTAGCAGCTGGAGATAGCTAGATCCTTTAAGAGGCTTGTACTGAGCTAGATTTAAATCTAGATGCAGTATTTCTAAGAGCATCCAGCCACTTCCTTCTTTTTGATAAGTCGCAAAGGCGCTCAAAATATTCTGGTTAGCGTCGTTAAGCTGTTCTTCTATTTCATGTGCGTTGACTGTAGTCATGCATAAACTCCGAAAATGCGGTTCTGCGACCAGATCGGAACCATCTGCTTTTTGTTTCACGAACTTCACTTGAACGGTGACAAACCACTTTATTCCTTTCTTAGCAGCACGTTCTTGTTTCAGACGATGAAGGATCGGCTTCTTCTTGCTATGTAGAAACAGTCGTAGATCGTTTTTCTCTTGAATACGAGGTTTTAACTTGAAGGTCTTCAAAGTACACTTATACGCCGTGATGAAATCGCAATGATCTTCTGTGTTGTCGTTTTGCACAGCTTCATTTGCGGCTTGTGAGGGCACACTGTGCTCCACCTTGTCATCCAGTTTGATTTCTTTACTTGCTGGAGCGTCGCTATCCACCTCTATGGTACTAAGTTTTCGTTTCATGCCATTATCAAAGGCTGGCCGTTTCTCGACCTCGCATAGCTTTTGGTGTTCTAAGCACATATCTTGACGATAAAACTTGCGGCTGCAATGCTGACATTGATGTGTCTTGTCTTGAGAATGTTTCTTCATATGCCGCTTTAAAGCATCTTTTCGATTAAAGGAATCACCACACCGCTCACAATGAAAAGAACTACCACCGTGAACTGCTTTCTTATGTCGTGCCAGGTTAGTTTCCTGAGAAAACTGCTTCTCGCAAATATCACATATGAAAGCCATTCTATACTCTAAACAATCGCTGTCCGCTTACCTTTTGATCCACACTCTTCGAAAGCTTGCTTCGAAATAAATCATGGCTGTACATGAGTCAAATTTATTTGCGTCCTAAACAATGCTATTGTGAAATCCCTCTATTCATTGGTTGGATAACGAAACCATTATGACGTCACTATGGCAAGCCTGGCCATGTTTGGAGAACTCGACGACATCTAAAATGCAACTGTCAGCAGAATATGGCGCTGTTGACGGTTTTGGCGTATTTGGCCTGGCTTTGGCTTTTTTGGCCTGGTTTTGGCCTGTTCATATGATCATCAATATATACAGAAAAATTGTTACACAAACGTCATTTGTGTCTTGTCGTCTAACTGTAAACATGGTCTACAAAAGAGTTTGTAGAGATTGTCCGATTCAAGGTTGCGGTGCAAAGTACCTCGTAAGACTAGCTGACCATCTTGCAGATGTTCATCAGTTGGATCACACGCAACGGAGAAAGTACCTTCAAGAGGCCAAACTACAACAAAAAGTTAAAGTAATCATCTACCACAACACGGAGAACAACCGCAAAGACTCGGGAGAATGTTCCACAAGCGAAGCATTGCCATCGACTGAACAAGAAGAACAACGCACTGTTTGTCATGTATCGACACCCCGAGAACCAAAAGTTCAACACAAACTATTAAACGCCGTCAAAGGACAAAACATTTACCTCCTCAATGGCTCGATCACTTTATAACCTATTAATGTCAAGAGCACAATAAATTTAAATCTGTAAAACCATTTACACCACCACAGATGGCACGGATGAACCAAATTAGAAACAAGAATCATCAACTCTATTCTATGACTTTGACCAAAACAAGTCTATCTCCCTATGACGACAAACGCTATATTTTACAAAACGGATGTAAGAAACTGGCTTATGGACATTATAAGATCAACGCTTGTTAACGCTTGTTTGTCAATGAAATAATTGTATTGTAGAATTATATTGTATTGCAGAGTTGGGTAGATATATGCTCTCGTCTTTATAGTGTTCGCTTCTATTCTTTGTAAAACTTAATATTAATAAAACATTGTTTCTCTCTCTCTAGAAGACGATTGATTAAAATCGGTTTTCGCACCATTCAATTCTATGAATTATTTTAATCTATGACTTCAGTAGGTCAATCCTACTCTTTATTTATCACTTTGACTTTCCGGTAGCTTCAAAGTATGCGAACACTGAACTATAAATTTGCATGGAAAATCAGCACCTCTGTCAAAAAAAAAAAAAACAACAACAAAGCAGCCGTGCTAACTAAAGACAACAAAGCCACACGTTTAATTTTAACAAACCTCGTCAAAGTTATATCAAATCGTCATGTCAACAAAAGCGGTTTTATTTACAACCATTCAAATCCACGCACAGCACAGTCAAATGGTAAGAAAATCAAACTTAACGATGGAACATCGTGTTCGCATAATTAAAAGTTTGAACTTTGAAGCTACCGGAAAGTCAAAATGATAAATAAAGAGTAGACTTAACCTACTGAAATCATCGATTAAAATGCACCACAATTTATGGATTGAATGGCCTTCATAAAACTACCAATTCATAGAATTGAATGGTGCGAAAACTGTTTTATTAAGATTAAGTTTTACAAAGAATAGAAGCGAACACTATAAAGACGAGAGCATATATCTACCCAGCTCTGCAATACAATATAATTCTACAATACAATTATTTTATTGACAAACAAGCGTTAACAAGCGTTGATCTTATAATGTTCATAAACCAGTGTCTTACATCCGTTTTGTAAAATATAGCGTTTGTCGTCATAGGGAGATAGACTTGTTTTGGTCAAAGTCAGAATAGAGTTGATGATTCTTGCTTCTGATGTGGTTCATCCGTGCCATCTGTGGTGGTTTAAATGGTTTTACGGATTTAAGTTTATTGTGCTCCTGACATTAATAGGTTATAAAGTGAGCCATTGAGGAGGTAAATGTTTTGTCCTTTGACGGCGTTTAATAGTTTGTGTTGTTTTTCTAACACCGCTTGCTTTAAACTGCGGTAAAGCTTTTGGTTCTCTGGGTGTCGATACATGACAAACAGTGCGTTGTTCTTCTTGTTCAGTCGATGGCAGTGCTTCGCTTGGATGGATGACAAGGTCGAGCACAGTGTGCCCTCACAAGCCGCAAATGAAGCTGTGCAAAACGACAACACAGAAGATCATTGCGATTTCATCTCGGCGTTTAAGTGTACTTTGAAGACCTTCAAGTTAAAACCTCGTTTTCAAGAGAAAAACGATCTACGACTGTTTCTACATAGCAAGAAGAAGCCGATCCTTCATCGTCTGAAACAAGAACGTGCTGCTAAGAAAGGAATAAAGTGGTTTGTCACCGTTCAAGTGAAGTTCGTGAAACAAAAAGCAGATGGTTCCGATCTGGTCGCAGAACCGCATTTTCGGAGTTTATGCATGACTACAGTCAACGCACATGAAATAGAAGAACAGCTTAACGACGCTAACCAGATGATTTTGAGCGTCTTTGCGACTTATCAAAAAGAAGGAAGTGGCTGGATGTTCTTAGAAATACTGCATCTAGATTTAAATGTAGCTCAGTGCAAGCCTCTTAAAGGATCTAGCTATCTCCCTCTGCCAAAGAAATTAAAGAAAAAAAAGGCGATTGTTAATATCAAGAGGGATGACAACAAGTGCTTCATGCGGAGCATGAAGCACTTGTTGACAGTCACAGTTAACTTTGCAAATTATTCATTTACGTAATGAAAAAAGAAGTGAAAAGGATATTTTTATGATATTTTGACAATACATTTTTAGAGATAATGGAATTACACAGACACGTAATATACTAGAAATAAATTTCCCATTTTTTTGTCCGCCATCTTGGATCCGCCATCTTGAATTAGTCCAAACGCGTTTATTTCGGTAAAAAAAAAACACCGAAAAATAAAGCAAATGGGCTGCTAAAGCTTAGTTTATTGTGAAAAAATGTTTTACAATCCAAAATATGAACCAATAATAATATCATAGAGAGAAACGACCTTTAGTAAAACTTCGATCCGCCACCCTGGATTTTGACATTTCATATTCCACGTTTTCCTAAAATTACCGTTAACCTTAATTAATAAAAAAAAATAATAAATAATTTGATCAATTATTGCTAAATTAAGTGGAAAATATTAATTCAATAAGAAAACTTTGCAATCATCTAGATTAACCTTCGGACGTACAAGGGGGTGTGGTTGCCACCCCCCCCCCCCCCCCCCTCCTCCTTTAAGGTTTTTCTCAGATATTTTCAAGACAATTTACGATTAGCACACGTCGTCTTCAGTAGGTGTTTATTTATCCTTGAGACACATTTTGGTAAGGTTTGGCGGCAACTGGTTGCTATGGTAACGAGATATGCCGTCATAAGTAACAGGTGGTCAAGCCATTTTTGAAGAAAAATGCGTGTTTTCACCTTTTTTCTGCGTTAAAACATATAAAATGCTATCTAAAGCATCAAAATGTTTAATTATATGTTATTTTGCAACTCTAGCAAACAATATTTGCAATTTCCGCATTTTTCCGATAAATTTGAATTTTTAGTAAAATCCAAGATGGTGGCAACCTTGACGGCCATTTTGGATGACGTCACGGACCCCCAGCCGCGCCACAACCCATAATATTTACCTTATCTTGTAGAGCATATAACGGGCTATTTATTGGATGTAAAATATTTCCCAAATATTGCAACATCGCAAAAACCCAACTGGGGGGGGTTGCAACACCCCCACCCCCCCCCCCTTGTGAAAGCGAAAAATGTTAATTTTGTAAAACATAGGTGTCAAGAAGCGGTTGCTATGGAAACGTCAATGTCGTTGGACAAAGGACGCTAACGTGAAAATGTTTCCAGATAAATTTTAGGAAAAGTCGCCAAATTTGGTGGTCATTGCATCGACCGTTTTAAATCGACACAACTTCAAAGTGCGGGCTCCAAAAGCCCCACCCCCCGGGTCTGTTTTGAAGAGACTGGGATCTAGTGAACATTTTGATGTGAAATATGATTTAGTTGGAGAAAAAAAACCGTCATTTTGCCATTTTTTTCAGTGCAATATGCTTCGACTGAGCCCATTTTGACTTCTATTGGTGACTTGCGCGGACTAGCACCCAGGCCCTTCGAGGTCAACCGCGCATAGGCAATAATTCATTTTCGTAACGCGCACGCTCACAGCAAATGTCTCCTTTTTGGTATGAACATTTTGGAATCGATTTTTTTTAATGCTGATTGGGTAGCTGGGTTAAAAACTTCCGGTCTGAAGCATGCCCAAAAATATTGAACATCAAGGCGGCTGTAGCGTTGAATGTTCAAAGTGAATTATCATCGGCTTTGAATTTGTCCCTTCGAGATTTTATTCGTAAATCCTTGAAGGATAAGCAGAGAGAATGTGTTGGACGAATTATTTGTTTGCGAGAAGGCGCTCTCACTGTGACCAGCCTGGTAGAACTTTAATAATTCAAAGAGCGTTTTCTTTTACCCAAAATATTCTATGCTTCTTTTGCACTTGGAGTCAATCTGCTCAGCGAATTAATGTGGAGCCGTATGGTTGCAACGTCAGTTGCTTATCCTTGCGAGCTTAAACGGTCTTCAGTTCGGCGAAGAGATCCTCTCACAATTTCGTGAGCTTGCTGCTGTAGAATCGACTGACCGGGCTGCTGAACGTTTTGGACAGATACATGAAGCTTTTGAACAGGAAGATGCATGCACGGCCGTTGTACTTGACTTATCTTTAGAAATTAGAAATTTAATATTAGCAGTGCACCAAGTCACTGTCCTAGAGATTGACAAAAAAAAATAAAGAAGCAAATGAGGAATTTGAATAAAGAAAACAAACTTACATGTTACACACTGGATCAGAGTGATATATAATATAATACTTATTGTAATGTATTTAAAACAAAGACACCTGTTTCGATGTCTCGATATACAATAGTAATATGTGAAATAGAAGTTTTAAAACAGAATACACTATTACGTCATTATTCTCGTAAAATATGGAAAGAAGTCGCTATTTTGGAACTTTTTTCCAGTGTAAGTAATGTTTACTACATGAGCGGGAGTGTTGTATCGGCCTATACAATCACGAGGCGCAGCCGAGTGAATGTATAGTGCCGATACAACACGGACGCGAATGTAGTAAACAACTTGTGAAATTCACATTCATGATACAACTTACTAGTGGTTGTATCTAATTTACATTTCAAGGTAACCATGATTTACAGGGTAACCATGTGATTGGAATGGTTCATTTCTATTTGTTAGTACCCTTATGAATTATACATGAATTTAATTTACTAATATTGTTATGCAAATATTCTTCTTTTGTTTTCGGTACTGAAAATGTGACCAGCTTTTGTTCTGTTTATGTTTAGAGTGTATTCAGGTTGGATCATTGGTTTGGGGATTATGGACGAAACGAGGTGACTCAAGTAACTACTACAAGGCTTACATCAAAAGGATAGAAGACAATTACATTGAATTCGTCTTGGAAGTTAACAACGCAATGATGCGTCGTTACAATAGAACTACTCCAGCACTTATTATAGATCACATCCCAGACAAAGTCTCAGTTAATGAACGAGTAATCGCTATTCACAAACGAGGGAGACCAGAGTGGTATCGAACGGGTACCGTGAAGAGCATTCGTATTGGTACCGCGTTAGTAAAGTTTGATAACGGTGACGAAAGATGGGCTGCGCTAAAAGAGCTTCGCTCAGTTAAGCGACCACAAGTTTGTACGGATAACATTTAAGATACCGTTAATAACAAGAAGTATTTAAGGGTAGTTTATAAACATGTTTGGTTAAAAAGTAGCTACATTATGTAATAATAACTATTACAATTTTCTCAAATGTGATTGCTTCATAAACCTCTGTTTTTTCTTCTAATTTACTGGCAAAGTTGTAATCGGACAATCTAATCGGAACAGTTTAATTTGTTACAATCGAACAATGCAATCGGACAGTTTCATAAGCCAATCAAATAAACCAATCACATGATCATATTTCAATGCCAGTTTTGCAGTTTTTTTAATATCGTATTATAACGCGCTTTCGATTGATAAAAATCCTGCTTCTACTTATATCTCTATTTTTTCTCATTCTTTGTTTTTTTCAGTTTATTTGTTCGCCGAAATTGTAATGGTAATAATTAAGTAATGCTCCACATAAGAACGAGATAAGCAAACTTCATTGTTCTGCGGCATTGGCTCTTTCTCACAAAGAATATCTTTGATTTCAAGAATAGAGGAGGAGCTGATGGTTAATAATCATATTTCATTATAAAATTAATAAAATCCATTTGCGTCAAATAAATTTTACGAAATGTTCGTGCGTAACCAATCAGAATAGCAGAAGACAATAGCTAATAATTTTGTTTTTTTGATGAAGTTTCCCAAATACAATATCTTTTAAAAATTGCATGTTGTTCGAATTTGTCTCAAATTACTTGAAACCTTAAAAAAATAGACCAAATGTACCTTCAACCTTAACTTTTAAGCAGTTTTCGAGTCTTGGCCAATGAAATCACTAGTTGTAACAATGAAAAAAGTTGACATTCCATCGTGCATTGCCGTTCAGTGCTATCCTTCTTATGCGGATCATTACTTAAGGTGGCTCCATATTGTTCATCCTTCTCGTCTTTTGCATTCCATTACAGCTTATAGCCCGATAGTGTGGCTAAAAATCTTTTACTTGACACCAGTAAATATTTTATCAGTCAACAAAGTGGTATCCAAATGACGTCATCATTCGTTGCCATGGCAACGCGAAAAGAGGTAAAAAATACACTATTTTGGACCATTTGAAGATAATAACATAAACTACACGGTGAAAGTTTTTGTTTTCGATATATTTTTGTTTAATTGGCAAGAGAAACATTTTAACAATGTTTTTAAAAATTCTGTACATAGAGTTCAAAGCTACCTTAAATTTTTATAAAAATGACATATCTCTGAATCCTATGTACAGATCTTTTTCAAAATTGGCACAAATGTTTATGTTTGTAAGACGAAAATATATAAAAATCAAAAAAATTCACCAAGCAGTTTTGAAGTTATTAGCCTCAAAAGGTTGAAAATGGGATCTTTTTGGCCTTTTTTTGGCATTGCCATGGTAACAAATGTTGATGTCGTAGCCTCCTAAATTGGTTTATTGGTAAAGTGTTTACAAACCTGTACTTAACGTTTTCTCTTAACTTTACTGGTGTAGCTGTGATTGAATATCATAGATGTATCATGATGGGAATGTTTAAACTATTAGGAGCCACCTTCATTGATAATAGGACTTCATTTCGTCTAATTCTGTCTGTAATCATACACGTGGTTGACAAAAACAGTACCTAAGGAAAATAATCATTACATAAACGCCTTGACGAACGTAAACACAAAATCGATATATGAAAGCCAACAAAAAAGAGGGAAATCCGGCTGTTAGAGTTATTACCATTTATTACTTAGAGTTTTTACAAGTTATCACTAAGAGTTAATAACATAGGCTCCAAACTGTTAATTGATATGCTTAATTGGGATACTGCATGTACACTCAGCTATTTCCATTAAAAATAATTTCAAAACCCCCGATACTAACTATGGTTTGAGTATCCTCGAATATTTATAGGGAAAAGGTCGGGGTATGCGAAAAACATAACGGGCAAAATCGGTGCGACTTAAATTTACTTTAAAAGTGGTAGAGCCGCTGGCAATAACTTTTTACGAACTTGTTCCAAGAGCCATAATTTGAATCTCTATCTCAGATTTGGGGGGGGGGGGGGGGGGGGAAGGGGGGGGGATTTTGGCATTGTATTTTTTGCGCAAACAGTGATCATCGTACATCGCACTACTTTCCATTAACTACTGCAAATAATGTAGTAATTAATATTTATACTTTAAGGGAACTACCCTTGATACGACAATATATTTTTCAGGTCCAACTGCTAGTAACGTTAAGGTGGCTCGATTGGTTTTTTGAGCGACGATACCGTTTAGCTGTGAGAAACTTGTGTACCACCACAAACGAGCCAACGGAAAATCGATTGCCACAGCTGTACTAGAGAAAGATTAAAGTTTCAGATAAGATTAGTTTTATGGAAATCGGAGTTGCCAAAGCAACGTTATGACGTCACTTCCTGTTTTACATAATACCGAATTACTTGTCATCAAGAGATAATTTTGGAAAACGCTCTCTGGATCTTCGACCTGACCTACTTGTCCTTAGGTCTACAAAATTTTACAAATTTCTATGGAAGCGTTTTCGAGAAAATTTCGAGTGAAGTTTTAAGGTGTTAAAATACAACAAAAACAAAATAATTTTGAAATGTTATTAAAACTTATGTCTACAAGGCTTGATGAAATAATGTTTTGGTCTTACATGAATTTTATACCATCCAAATACCTTAGGTAAAAATCTCAAGGAAATCGCTGCGTTTGGATTTCAGAAATATTACCTTGAATATGAACTGGCCTGGAGTGTTATTTCGCTTTTACATCAAAAATTGACCCTACACTTATTAAAATTGTCATGAATTAAAAAGCGAACGATGAATTTTTTTTAAAACTTAGTCCTCATAAAGATGAATTAATATTCAATACAAGTGCCAAGTTTCAAATTTATTGAAACGTTCTAAGGCTGTCAATTTACAGCCTCAACGTAGGAAAATATTGAGCTGATTTTCATGAAAGTGATTTGTTGATCTTATTATGCGTATCCATTGTCTCGAATCGCCATGCAATTGTAAATTTAAGTACATAATGAATTCATAAATACTTCATTGCTTTGTTTTAAGTGTTACATGAATTCATGATGTACTGAAAGCTACAATTCCACGGCGATTTGATACAAGGGAGATGCATATTAAATAGAGATGTTTCGCATAAGCACACTCCATATGATAATGACCTACTAATAGTGGCTATCACCTACTTAGTATGCTAATTTCAGATGAAGCTCATGAATATCTTTATTTTGCGTGAACAAGCAGTTTATTCAAAGTTCATTCAATCCTTTTAGCTAGTTTCATGATAGTTGAAATATATACACATATCTTTTTATTCACGATTTCATAAAAGTCAGTCGCTGTTTGTATCTTCAAATTTATCTAAAACGGAATTAATTTTGTCCATCATACGCATGGCCTTATTGCACATTTGTGTGTGTGTGCTTGATTTGCTTCCTTGGCATACTTTTCACGACGTTTCTTCTTCTTGTTCTCTTGTTTCTTTGGTGCTTTCGCACAGAGGACATCGCTTACGCCAGGTTCAGAAGGCTTCTTTTCATCATCACCAGAAGGGTCACCATGTTCAATGGGTGGTTCCTCTTCACAAGAATCACTACTTACATATGCTTCATAAGCAAACTTACTCAGCCGTCGCTCCTCTGGAGTGGACTTCATCGCGTAACGCATTTTGGATTTTTTAATCATTTGCGACATGCTTTGAGAGGTGCTTGGTTGCAACATGCTTTTAGATGTACTTGGTCCGCTTTCCTGACTTGCTTTTTTTATATTTTGGTTGACAATCCTCTGCACACGCTTTATCGCCGCTTTTTTTTCCACGTTGTTATAGTACTCCACCGTTTTCTCATTCTTTAAATAGTTGCCCGACATGGATGTTACCTGGGATTTAATAAATCCAAGGATTTCATTCCATCCACCCGTACATTGATGGTATGCTTTAAGCACAAGTTCCTCTTCTTCTTTCGTCACATGGTAATGTTGCCGTTTAGTCTCCGACGACACTGAAACTAAAGTAGACGGTACTTTTTACAACATAGCCTGGTTTGGGAGGAGTATTTTTCAGAAAGTAGACTACATACCTCGCAATCCATCAGAGTTTGGCACGTCGTCGTCTGCAAATTTGACTGGACGCCAAACGTTTGCCATCGGTACAGCAAGCACATGTAGAGCAAATAGTCCATTTTACAGTTGTCTGCTTAGTGTCCTGGCCTTTGAGTTAAAGCGAGGATGAAGGTGACCTTGCTTTGATACAGACCTTGGAGCTTTTCAGATGTAAATTTAGCTAGTTAGCATGAGAACAGCATTATTAACATATGAAAGGCAGAAAGGTTTGTATCAAAGCAAGGTCACCTTCAGCCTCACTTCCACTCAAAGGTACGGTTACCAAGCACACAACTGTAAAATGGACTATTGACAGCGACAAAAAACAGTACACAGGCCTTTTTGTAAGCAATGTAATATTGGCCGAACAGCTTTAAAGAATAGAATTATCAAAATCGGGAATCCAGTGAAGCCGTTTCTTTGTGTGTGCTCACAAAGGAAACAATTGTTGAAAAAGTCATTACTTCTGAATATTCCTATGTGGTTATGTAGGCGGGGTAGGTTTTTATGTTTCGGATTAAACAGAAAGAGTAGATCGGAGTGTCCAGGGACTTAGCATGAGCCCCATGGACTTCTCTTTCGGTGTTATTTTTGATCAAAATATTCCTGTTATTATTTCTTCAGTTCTTTGAAGCCTTTGATGAAACCGAAAACGAAAAAACATATACATATATATATATATATATATATATATATATATATATATATATATATAATCAGGGAAAGCGGTGACGTCTTCATCGGCTATTGAGAGTGCTCAACTGGATAAACCGGAGCAATATAAAAGCATACGAAGTAGTTAAGATTGTAAAAACATTTTATCTGCTACTCGGAGTTTCACGTGTTGCAAGCAACACGATCATCAGGCAACTGCCAAAAATTCAAAAAAATACAAAAATAGAAATTCAACGGGATACAGAACAATAGATCGTTTGTGTAACTAAATACGTATAAGCGCAAGGTTTAAGTGCGTATATTACAATATAAACATTCAGGTTATGGAGGTGTTGAGTAGAAATTTGGAAATTTTTGAAACATGTATCGGACTGTGTGACACTACATTTAAAGTTAGATATAACAATCATATATGCTCATTCAAACACGATAGATATAGACACGTAACCGAACTCAGTAAATATATATGGAGCCTTAAAGATCAAAACATCAAGTACAACATCACATGGAGAAAAGTAAAACAAACCATCGCATATACAAATGTAAGCAAAAAGTGCAGTTTATGCTTATGGGAAAAATTTTTTATCACCTGCAAACCCAATATGGCTTCGCTAAATAAGAGGAGCGAATTGATGTCAAAATGTAGACACGCGACCAAATTTCTACTCAACACCTCCATAACCTGAATGTTTATATTGTAATATACGCACTTAAACCTTGCGCTTATACGTATTTAGTTACACAAACGATCTATTGTTCTGTATCCCGTTGAATTTCTATTTTTGTATTTTTTTGAATTTTTGGCAGTTGCCTGATGATCGTGTTGCTTGCAACACGTGAAACTCCGAGTAGCAGATAAAATGTTTTTACAATCTTAACTACTTCGTATGCTTTTATATATATATATATATATATATATATATATATATATATATATATATATATATATATATATATATATATATATATATATATATATATATATATATACTCAAAGACCTCTCAGTTTCAATTGACAGTATTGTTTGTACAGAGAAACGTTTTCAGTCTGACAGGCATGCCAAGAGAATTGTCGCTACGAAGGCAATTGGAAATTGTTTGTTTATTTTTAATAATGATAAATTACAATTTATTGAACACCGGAAATAAATTTCAGTTAATCTACAACTCTTGTTTGAGCTTTGTACTTTGTCCAGTGACCTTCTCATGTGACCTCGCGTGAGCCAAACCCTAGGGACCCTCTATTATTTATTGTCCAATCATGTGGCACTTCGCCATCTCGTTTAGTTCGCGTTCCATGTGCTTGTTGCATTCTGCTTTCACTCGAGCAACAAGGCACAACTTTCCAAACAGTAAGTTTTTATTTACAGTAAGTTTTTATTCTCGCCGGTAAGTTCTAGCGGCGAAGATCTTTTCCTCCGCGTCAATTGCTGGATGCGTAATGCCGCCTACTCGTCGGAAACGGAGCGGAGCAGACCAACCAGTGAATATCCCAGCCGATCTCGACCTCGAGGGAATGTATGTCAAGGACTTAAGAACTCTGTGCAACCGGCTAAAGCTCTCTACAACCGGAGTACGCGCCACACTTGTTCAACGGATAGAAGAAGCTCGGCGAAACGCAATAACTCCAGCAACTGATAGCTGACATTCCCGGTGCAAAGAATATCAGTGATGACATCATAGTATATGGCAAAGGTCAAGGGGACCACGACCGTGCATTAGATCAGACCCTGCAGAGGCTTCACCAGTCAGGTCTGACCGTCAACCCCCAGAAATGTGAAACCAACAAACCCAGCATCGAGTTCTTCGGTCACATCTTCGCTAAAGATGGCATAGCTCCAGCCCCTATTAAAGTTCAAGCACTTCGCGACGCTGCTGAACCGCAGAATCCTACAGAACTCCGTTCCTTCTTGGGCATGGCCCAATACAGTGCCCGTTTTATCAAAGATTTCGCGACAATTACCGCGCCCCTACGCAAGTTGACCAGGAGTCAGACACCATGGACTTGGGACAGACTTCAAGTTGAAGCATTTGAAAATGTCAAGAATGCTCTTTCAGAAGCCACTACAATGCCCTACTTCGACCCTGATAAAGCCACTAAGATTCTGGTAGACGCCAGTCCCGTTGGCCTTGCTGGAATTCTTGTGCAAGATGACAAGCCAATCGCGTATGGCAGCCGCGCACTCAGTGACGTCGAAACACAATACTCGCAAACAGAACGTGAAGCATTAACAGTCGTGTGGGCATGCCAACATTTTGATATCTACGTCCGTGGTGCATCATTCAAAGTCGTAACAGACCACAAGCCACTAGTCCATATCTGGAAGAAACCAAACCCTCCGCTACGCATCGCGAGATGGGCCCTAATGTTACAACCCTACGATGCAGTCATTGAGTATCGCCTGGGCACGACAACCCCTCAGACTACATGTCAAGACATCCGTCTAAGCAGAACATCCTGTCCAGCAGACAAGAAAAGATGGCAGGAGACTATGTGCAATTCGTCTCCCAGACTTCACTCCCCAACGCTCTCACTATTGAGGAGGTGCAACTCGCTACAGAGCAAGACAGCACGCTACAGGTCGTCATCAAGATGATACAGACAGGAAAATGGTGTGACGTCAAGATGCACGAAGTTAACTGGGTTAACCTAAGTATTGATTTCTGTGGCCCACTTCCGTCAGGCCAATACTTACTTGTGATGATCGATGAGTACTCTCGTTTCCCCGTGGTAGAAGTTGTTCGCAGTACCGCCGCCGAGACAGTAATTGCAGTCGTCGACAAAGTCTTCTGTACGTATGGGTATCCTGAGGTCATCAAATCCGATAATGGCCCTCCGTTCAACGGTCAAGCGTGGAAAAGTTTTGTCAACAGTTGTGGTGTCAGACATAGAAAGATTACTTCATTGTGGCCTCAAGCCAACGCCCAGGCAGAAAGTTTCAACAAGCCCCTGATGAAGGCAATCCGAGCTGCCAATGTTCAAGGACACAGCTGCATAAATGCCATGCATCAATTTCTGCGTGTCTACAGGTGCACACTTCACACCACCACGACCTTTACGCCTTATTACCTACTCTTTGGGCGCGAACCGCGAAATAAGTTTCCGGAGGTCAGTTCGTTTACACGTGCTGATGACAAGCTTGTCCGTCTTCGAGACGCCCAAGCCAAAAGCTCCATGAAAATGTACTCTGACCAGCGTACGCAGGCTCCAAAGACCGCAATTGAGATAGGTGATGTCGTTCTTGTGCAGCAACCCAAAACCAACAAGTTGTCAACGCCCTATAACCCGCACCCTTTGGTCGTCGCCGACAAGAAAGGCACCATGATCACTGCCAAAAGGGAGGGTGAACCTACCTTCATCACCTACCTCAAACCTTACTGGCCAAGTCATCAGAGCCGACCCCGTTGGACCAGAGTGGTAGATCAGCCAAGAGTAGAGTTGTTGGTCCACCATCCACTTCCGAAAGACCCAAGCGAACAATAAGGAGACCCAAAAGACTGATCGAAGAAATCTAATGCTTTTTATTTTATTTTCGAAAGAATTTAAAAACTTTGAACTCTGTTTGTGTGAACGCTGAAGACTTTAAGAACTGTGGATGTTAGTTCATATTTTTCTAAAGCATCCATGTTACTTGTTTTACTTGTTTTTCTTTTCTCGTTCTAAGTTTTCTGTTCTTAAGGAAAATAGGGATGTAATAGCGAGATGATTCACATTTCCCGGCATGCTTTGTGTGCATATAGCGAGCACATGGTCGGGATCAAGGAGGCCGTAGTTTGTTTGTATCAGTTATTTTATTCGACCATTAAAAGGACCATTACAACTACAGTATCAGAACATTTCCTCACTAGCGACCATTCAGCTAAAGACATAATACTCATTCCGCTCGAACCTATTCATTCTAATCGTGACGCTGTACGAAAAGCAAGAGAAGCATGTCTCATTGATAGATCTAAGGGTAACACTCTTGAACCTCTGTGGATGAATAAAAAAGATGAAATGTAATGCCATTATTTCCGTTTATATCTCCTTCTATTTATATGTTACATGTTCTTCTATTTTCATTTCAAATCTCTTTTGTAACGGTTTTTTTAAGCTTTATATCTTCAACGGTTACTTTTCAATTGTATTATATGTTATCATAGCATCATAAAGCCAGTGCCTTTCGAAATATTGGATAAATTTCATTATATTCCTTCACTGTCGAATCAGCCTTGCTTTGTTTCTTTTTCTCCTATAAGACACATGATCCTAGAATACATGCTAAATGAATACAACTGTATAGGGAGAGGCCGACCAGCCATACAAACTTTATTTGATTTCATGCGAATCAAAACAATTTTTCATTTTACAATAAGTATTATTATTATACATTGGTGTCACTAGCTCGATTTTGATTGGCTATAAGCACGCAGCTAATTATTGCTTGCTGTTTCTGTTACGTCATACCTACAGACAATAGTTTTATGCATGCAGAAGTGACGTCATACCTACAGACAATAGTTTTATGCATGCAGAAGTGACGTAAGTTGTTTACTTACAAGTTGACTGCTGTGCATTGATCACTTTTTTGTGCGCGCTCTTGTCTTAACAAGTGCAGCTCAGGAATATGCATAATAAAACAATTATTGAAATCGGTTTTCACATGATAGCGATAATTATCAAGGCCTCAGTTTGTGTTATTCGCCTCAGCCTTCGGCTTCGGCAGATAACACAAACTTTGGCCTTGATAATTATCGCTATCATGCTCAACCTCATCCAATAATTGTTAAATAACACCACATAAAACAAAACTGGTAAATATAGTAACCAAAGCGATTACACGCCGGACGCGAAAAACCGGACGATGTCCGGAAACATGTTCTCCAAACCAATTGCGTGTTAATCAAATAACTTCCCTGGAGGTTAAGGAAGAGCTACATAAAGGTATAAATTGATTAATTGATTGATTGAATAGTAGCGAGCGGGGGGCGGGTGGGAAGTCAGCTTGTAACTGGTGGCGTCAATGGGTGAACCTCACGGAAACGAGCAATATAACTAGTTCGAATTCCCAAAGTGGAATTGAGAACAACATTGTCATGTTGCCATGTCAAGAAATACGATTCTATTTTGTTTCACTACGTTCAGCCGAAAAGAATACATGTCTATGACATGCTAAATGAATACAACTGAATTATACCTACAGTATAAGTCGTTTGAACTGTCGGAAGCCCAACGACCATGATACTTAATTAATTTTACAGTCAGACACATTATTATTATTATTATTATTATTATTATTATTATTATTACAAGTGAAACCGGAAATAATATATTATAATTAATTTAATGTATTCCGTAGACTAAAGAACTTCAACAACGTTGAAGAAAAATCTGCGCCATTCAAGTAAATCCTGTGTGTACACCACATGGCCTGCTTTTCAAAGGTGCTAATTGTGGTCAGTTGGGAGGGTTGATACTAAATATATAGAGTTTGAGGGGGCAGCAAAAAAAAATGTGCTGATCCTTAATAGTAAATAGAGGTTGTTCAGCATAAAGTTGTGTGATACGGCTGAGTATTTACTGATGAGTAAAAATGCCCAGCCGTATTACACAACTTTTTACTGAATAATTTTTTTATTATACAACAGAAATCTCAGTTCTCCTAGAACTAAGTTTTTGAAGCTGTTTTTTCCTAGCGCACGGTCAGAAGGGTGTAATAACATGTTATATTTGCACTCGTTTTGATGCATATTTGCACTCTAGAATGCTATGTCGAATAATAATGTATCATACATTGTATTTGCACTTGTTTTGGTGCATATTTGCAAGGTCCAATGCTACATGTACAATATATGTTGCATAATAACACCATTTACACTGATTTATAATACAGCAGTATTTGAAAAAATATATATTTATTTAAATTTAAATGATAACACATTTAAAAGACTTTCTGACACACAGAAAAGGTAATTGATTTGATAAGTACTGGTCATTATTATTAAACTACTGTATTGTCACTTTCCATATCTTCTCTACATGTATATCAACCAGTGTACATTCACTTGGAAGATGACAAAGTTTTAGAAAAAAGTAAGAACACTGTCATGATGCTTAAACTATCTATTCTGTATAATCAGTCTGGGGTTGATTAAATCGCACATGTACATGTACATGTATATAACCAATTCACTAAGAAGAATGTCCTATCCATCAAGTGATCTAAATCACTTTGACAGCTCTTCATTTTGTTTATTACTTTAATTTACCATTTGTTTTCATGTTTTAAGAAGGAAAGAAATCCAGTTTGCCAATGTTTCAATTTACATGTACCTCAATACAACCTTAAATTTTTGCAATAATCACTGGGTGGCCATTTTCGCAGCACCCAAAAATGGCCACAAACAGAACCTCAGAAAGCAATGTACCCTGGTTGAGAATGACACTTAAATGATTTAAAGGAAAGGTCAGATAATTACACTACAACGCTTTTTGCAAACAGACAGTATCGTTATTAATTGAAATATTTTAGTCATTGTAAAAAAATCCATTCACTGTTTCAGTCGTTGTAGAAAATCCACCTTATGTTTATGCTGAATATACCAAGGGATTCCTCTTCAACAGTCTGTTGAAATAGAAAACGTTTAATTTAAGCATGTTCGCACTTATTGTTTATGTGCATCCTTTCTACACATACAGTTTGTCACAATGCCATGCTACATCATGCAACTCAGCCTGTACAAAGAGGAAGAAAACTAACCACATGAATGGCTGGTAGCCATTGCATTAACTTTGCTAAATAAAAGTTGGTGTCACCTCCATTTTTTGCATTCATTTTTTTTAAATTCATTTATTTATCTGGGGACATCTGATTAGCATAAATACACACTGTAGCTACTTTAAACACTACCCTGGCCCTGACATGAATGCCAACCCCCCCCCCCCCCCCCCCCCCCAAGGGCCATAAATATTCACTTTTCTTCATTAAGAACCATCTTCCTAAGAAGTCATGAATAAAAACATTTTTGCTGAATGAAATTGGCAATGCAATTACTATCACAATGCAATGAAAGAGACAATAAAATTTCTTGCAAGTTATGTTCTGAGCATGTGTAGTCCATATAATAGGCATAGTATAACTAATCAACAGTCTAACTAAACAATAGTAATTCTTAACACTGCTGGAGCAGTCGTACAGTATGCATGAAGAGTAGTGGTGTAATTAATCGATTTGTCGATTAATTGCGATTATGACCATTCGGTTCCATTCACAATTCTTTGCTTCCACGTTTTGATTTAGGTTCGATTTTTGCATACCTTTTCCTGGGTGCCCTCAATGAGTTATAATAATTATTGTGAAATCAGAATTCAGACCTCCTTAAAATCTGTGTTTTTGATTGACGAACAAAGGCGTTTGCAGTTGCAGGCGTTTTGTGTTGCCTGGTGAAATTGCTGCCCTTCTACCATGTTCTCAAACATGGTGACAAACGACCAAGCAATCGTGAATCTGCCTGCATATTTTAGATCACCTGTGTAGAAATATTATGGTTTTCCGGCTAAAGACGGTACAACAGAAAAGTCTAAAACTATCTGCAAGAAACATTTTCATAATCGAATCGAAACTGAATATCTGAAATTGAAAGGCAATAATCGAAATAGAATCTAATCGCAAGGAAAGTGAATCGTTACACCCGTAATGAAGAGGCCCAAAATATATGTGTGAATGTTCGGTATTTACAATGAAATCACAATATAAACATGCATGTAATATAAACCCACAACCAATTATTCTTATTTACATGGAAACTAGTATTTTTGCAATTTTAAATAATAACATACCTTAGAAAGAGCACACATTTGCAATGGGCTTACAATGTGGCATAGACTTTTATGTCCATAATCCATGACAGTACATGTAGAGTATGTGATTTTTCTTGGGAGAAACAATTTGATTAATATAGGAAGTGAGCATCTTGAATAGACTGATAAATTTTTCAGACATAAAAAAGGATTAACTACTGTTATACATGTACCTAGCAGAAGCTGAATATTGTAATTATTATGGTAACAGTAAATTATTCTTTCACTTTAAGCAAGGCACTGGGGCTTGTAAAAACAGTTTGCAATTTGAGAATATGTGTAGTTAAGCACTTTATATTTAATCATTTCATTTCTTCCAAGCAATGGAGTAAGCAAGTGTCCTACTGCAGAGCACAGTGAGAAAAATAGAGCATCTTTAGATATCCTAATTGTACATGTAACTGACAATGACAGAAGAGCAAGGCTGATGAAACATGCCTTGCAGAATTGAAACTGTGGTTCTCTTATTACACAGCACCAGTTACAATTTTAGATCTTTCTTCATGTAGCATCCTTGTATTGGTTTCAATTAATTTTGAGTTATAAATTTGGCTTTATGTCCCATTGATGCATGTAAATTTATGCATGCAAATTTATGCATGCAACATATTTTTGTCTCGCTGGTGTGATTGGTTGACATGAGGCCTCGTAATCTTGTGGCCTTGAGTGTGTTAACATGAGAAGCAGATCGAAAGAAGAATAACAGCATACAAGTTTTCAAGACAATGCAAGGCATTCATGGATGGATACAATGTAGGACTGTTTGATATTGTGTTCGCTGCTTATTGCTGTGGGATTTTTGTTCCAGCAAGTTTTGTGTTTTATATAACTTTGCATTTCAGTTAGATGGTGGTTTCGAGTGTCAGCTACTGAATGTACTCTTACTTTTTAGACACAATTTTATGTTTCTCCAGAATAGCACTCAAAACATTTGGGAATCAAATACTGTAATGGGTTAAAGATGCCACAAGTTCAAGCTGTGTACAGCGTCTTGTTTAATTATACCATCCAAGTTTTATTGTAACAGTTTTAATACTATTGATATTACATGGGAGGACAGAAGGAATCCCCTAATGCACAGTCCAATGAAAGGGCTCTATATGAATACGAAACAACGTAAGGATAATTTTAGTTGTTCTTGATGTTTTGTAATTTCGCATCACTGTGGTAATTAACACATCTTAGGATGACAGAAATATCCATTGTGTGAAACGAGACAACTAGATGAGCCGAGTAAGCAAGAGATGACAGCAATTCCATGACATTAATTTTCCCCTACATGTAAAAGCTACAAATCCATTTGAAATCCACAGATCAGTTATAATTTTCCATACTACTGTATGTTTGAAGTCCAAGAATTGAAGAGGAAACAGATTTCAAAACATTTGAAACATTTTTGTGTGACATAAATATGCACCAAATCATATGAACTCACACGTAACATACATGTAAGTTATATAACATCCACTCACATGTACACTCTTCTATATTTAACTCACATGCAGCATGTGTTATACATGTACTCAAAGTCACACCACTTATTCAACACAACACGTAATGAATAAATAAATGAATAAATGAATCTGCTCCCGTACGGCCTCGTGGCTCAAGCGGTAGAGCGACGGAAGATCTAATCCGGAGGTCGTGGGTTCGAATCCCACCAAGGTCAAAGATTTTTTTCTTTCCTTCGTGTGGTCCCTCATTTCCTTACTAGGGCTAACGCTCAGTATAGGGAAATTTATGGGTTTATCTTAGCACTATAATTTACACACAGAGTTAATTCTCTGATTCCTTGTTTACAACACATAATACACTGGCCAGGAGAAGTGAAAATTTTACGACTGAGGGACATCTGTACCCATATATTAAATCTCATATATTAAAGTTGAATCCGTTACGCATATGTTGACCATTTCATGAACCCCGCAATGGGAGCCATATCAGTGTCTGCTAATGGGAGGTTAAAAATGTAGTGTTGGAGAGGATATAGTGTAAACTGCAGGGACAGCGGTTTGGTGACCGCTTAAGGGAGGTGTCCACTTACAGTCTGTTAGGAAAGGGATGCTGATTGGCACATAAACAGTAAAATTTATATCAGTAAACTTTCCCATTACACTTTAGAAATTTAAATATTCCTACCAGCTGCTTCTAAAAATATTGTAGAAAGAACTCTGAGTTATAGAGCATGATGCAAGATTCAGACACTCAGGTTGTTGTTTTACTTCCACCTCTGATTTCCACTGTACTGTCAAAGATCTACATCTTCGCGCTTGAAATACAGTGAAACAGGTGAAACGAAAGGCAACGAAACGTCTTTCTAGCTAAACGTCATATTTAAAACCTCTTATAAGTTAAAATGCGGACAAAACATGTCGAGAGCAAGCTTAAATCCATTTAAGCTTATTAACTTCGAAAATTTCCACGAAAGCGACTATCGAGGTGATATTTAATTTTTTCAGCGCTCAGAGTCGCATGACTTTTGCCAATCTGTTTGCAGCTGTTGAAAACAAATACGCTTAATAATTGTAAACGAGTCAAATGTGCACAATATCAAATAGAAACTAATAACGGCTAATAATCGACCGCCCCAAAAGGTCTAAAATAACCCTGAACCCTGTCCATGCAGTTGGACATCAGGTTGAAAGTTAAACTTAGGCTTATTACTAATTTAAAACTCAATTGCAAGTCACTTACCTTTCTTGTTCTTTCTCAGCTATCATCTAAGCAGACTTCTTTGCGCTGCATCGTAAGTTAGCCACGAAAAGAACAGTTTGCAAAGCAATTTCGCTAGCCTTTTTTTTGCTAAACAGGACACTGTACAATAAAATTTTCTGTGCTGACGCGAGCGAGCGGAAAACTCGAACCAGTCCTCCCGCTGACCGTGTCCTACAAACCCAAGCGGGGGAGGGAAAGTGGACCGAGGGGAGTGGGGTGGGGGGTATTAAAAAATCTAACCCTTGATCGGTATGAAAGAAAAATGCTACAGAAAAACTGCCAACGCCATTGGTAAGAGGTAAGGTAAAAACCACTTATGCAGATTTGTTTATAGTTTTAAACTGAAAAGTCGCTGAACAGGATCAGGAAAGGATGGATTTCCAACGTGTAAAACTTTTTTCGTCACCTTCATTTTTACTCATTTTCACTGGCGAAATTATAATGGCCTTTTTTAAACACAAAAATGTCATAACTTTTAACTGGGTGGAAAAACGGGGATTTATTTAAGTTAATAAAAACGGAACTGGAACCGGAACCGGGCCAAAAATCAGTCAACTTCCGTGCGTTCTGGTCACGTGATTCATGACGTCATACTAATGACGTTAACAAAGAACTTATTTTTATACTTATATCTACCAACCTACAAAATTTGTTAACTTTGCATTTCACCCTTACAAAGATACATGTATACAAAGATACTTGTCCCCAGACCCCTATTTGCTCATGTGTATAGCCCCCTTAATTTTAAAAATCCAGAACCATACCGGGCATGACGGAATGATGCAAGTGAATGCCTTCCTTGCCACGTTGACTGTATTTGCATTTATCAAAGCATGTTCCTAAAAAACGTTAAAAGGCACTTGGGGGCATAGTCACGTGACTGATGACGTCATCGCACTTAGTCAATAAAAATAGGTACTTTATGGTAGGTGTAAATAGCACGTGGTGTAGTATCCTCATTCACTCAAAATTGACAGAGTTATTTGGCATGGAAATTTTTTCTGGTGCAAAGGGTGCTGGGAAGGTTTTATTATTATTATAATATATTATTTTAATTAGCAGCTGCAGAAGCACCCCCTATGCGAAAACTGTGTAGATTGGTATAAGTAGTGTCAACTCCAGCTAATTTCAGTTTGGACAAAATAACTTCTCTGCAACGGGTTTGAGAAAGAGACTGTCCCGATCGGCATTTATAAATCCCTTTGGATTTGTGATACTGCATCTTAGGGAAAATAAAATCGTCTCGATGCTCGTCAATCTGACACATCGCCTTGAATCTAGCAAGAAATTGATAAGGACAGGTTGATCTTCCCGATTTTGCCACAGTAATAGTCTTTCCTCGACCAGACTGATCAGTCTTACTTTGGAGAACTTAAAGAGAAAAATAACAATCGAAAAATTTCACAAAGGACCATTTCAAAACAATAATTTCATCGAAACGAAGGAAAGCAGCAAAAGCCAATAAAGCCATTGAAACGTCCCTCAAGTCTAAAAGAGAAGCATTTTCATGTCCAAATGCAGCAACTAAAAGCTTCAAATAGTCAACTGTGACAGGTTCCCTGATGTTTTTGAGACCTTTGGAAGCAGATCGGCAGGCACCGTCAAAAACGTGAAGAACAAAGGATGAATCACAAGGATTTCTAACCCCGTAAAGATCATGAAAATGTTTAAAGGCGTAGAAAGTGTTACCAGCCTTGTGATTTCCCACACTGAACCAGATGAACCAGTTAAATGGCTAAGTAAATATCCTCTGCAATGAAAAAGTTACTTCTCCGAACGACTTGGCCCACTTTTTCTACTTTTGAAAAGCGTACATGTAGGAACGAGACGTTGAAGGAGCTCTGGAATTATGTAACGTTTGTTGGACCAGAGTATCCATACGCCTTAGACGGGGGTCCCTGATATCCGGAAATTTTTGTAGTGGATCGTAAACTCGACCTGGACTGACCCAAGAATGGAATGAAACAAAAAGAAAACATAAATATGCGAAATTATGCGAATGCAATAATTTATTAATTTTCAAGAGGAAAAATGCAATAGTAAACTAGCACAAATAAATAAATATATGCATAACAATGCAGGTGAAATACTGATGTCATACTGTGGACAAGTCTAAAGCATTATCAAAAACGCGCGACAAAGATACAAAATACAATGAAAGCCATACTGTTGGCCTAAATCTACTTTTACCAAAGAAATGTTTGTCATTACTGGCACAGGGATTTCCAAACATGGAATATGGTAAAGTAACACCTTGTAAACGGAATGTGAACATGTCATACTGTGGACATATCAATAAAGGAAAAATCCGTACCAAAACTTAAACTGTCCCGGCAAAATAGCAACATTTCGCTTAGCTTATTTCCACGTTATATGGCCAAATGCCACCAAATATACAACTTAGTGGGATAAAAGGATTCTATAGAGCAAAACACAAGCAGTCGTTTGGAGATAAAGTGTAGGATTGCAAGGATTGAAGTGGATTACAGTTCATGAAAATTTATTTATTGACCGCCTGTCAATAAATCAAACTTGCCATTCTTGTGAAATTTTGAGTTTTCTAGCCGTATTTTGTCTGTTTAGTTCATATTTCTTTGCTTCTATCACTTTTGGCGATGGTTTCTTCCAACAAAGGGACACTTTAATGAAACCTGCCATACCGTGGGCAAGTAGGCTAATTAAGCTGAAGAAGCATCCAGACGGACAACCAAAACTGAAGATTTGAAATCCGTGTCGCCAAATATAGTGTTGGCAACAGAACCTTTTACAAAAATACCCCTGGGATTCTTAAATTCGAGAACGTTAACCACAAAAGGACATGGCCGACCATAAAGGAAAATTCGGCACTACAAGCGTTCCCTTTGCCTTGCAACAATAAAAATCTAAGAGAACCTTAGGGGCAAGAGATAGACCGGTGGTACCAACCAATTGTTTTCACCCGCCCAATTGGAACTGAAAGCATCAACGCCTTCACAACCAGGGCACCTAAACTTGGACTTAAAACGGTTACACTTATGATTTATATTGTCGGCGAAACTATCGAAGGTAAAGGGGCCCTGAAAAGAATTAATAAAAAGAAAAAATCAGGGGAAAACCCCCAATCGTCGTAATCCACTATTCTGCTGATGGAGTCAGCAATATGATTATCATTCCTACGGATCCATTCGATCTCCAATTTAACCGCATTGGAAGCGCAAAATTTGAAAATCTGTAAAGCAAGGGAATGAAGACTTAAACACGAACTACCCTTGTTGGTAATAATAGCAGCATTGTTGTTGCCAGTAAAAATTTTGACAGTTTTGCTTTCGACAAATGTGTAAAAATATTGCAAACCGTGGAGAATAGAAATCATTTCACGTTGATTACTATCGAGCAATTTCTCGTTATCGCTGAAAGCTTTGTGAAAAAAATGTTTCTTTCCTGAATCAATAACATGCAGATAACCGCCACATTCAAATTGACTAGCATCAACAAAACCCAAAATAACGGGTGTGGAATGGATGCACGCACGGTTAAATTTGTTACAGTGAGTAAGCCAGAAAATGAGCTCCTGGCGACACTCCTGCGAAAACAGTGAGGTACTCAAATCGAGTTGATCATCCCAACAAGCTCTAAGACTAACTGAAGTTTGCAAAAACCTTGACATTAATAACGAAAAATTCCCGACTGCGGGTCTAAAGGAAATAATTTTGCCGACAACAGAAGCTAATTGTCTAGCTTTGACCCTGCGAAAAGTTTTGAGGATATCGGTAATGCAACGTTGCAAGTCGACAATTCTCCGTTATGGTAATAACGCCTTCAAGTAAATACCAAATAATCGCTAACAATTCTAGCCTTTGAATAGGAAACCATTGGCACTTATCTACATGAGGAACCACACCAGCGAGAACTAAATCAGTCTTAACTATATCAGAAAAAATCTTTGCTTGCTGGAAAACTTTCGCATAACCAATGCCATCGTCTAGAAAAGTAACTATGGGAAAACCGTGGCTTCTCCAATAGCGAATCAGCGGCCCCGAAAAAAAAAAAACTGAGCAAAAACATAGGGAGCCGATGACAACCCAAAAAGCAGGACAGTGAAAGAGAAGAATTTGGATTCGTGACCAAGAAGTTTCCATTCGAAGCTCAAAAATGTCCAGAAATTCCTGTTAACGTCAATATGATGATAACCTGACTTCATGTCAAATTTGAATAAAAAACCATCCCGCCCAACGAAATTCAGAAAAGTTTTTCCAATCTTCTAGCTTGGTTAACATGCCTAAGATCCAAAATTAAACGCTTCTTGCCTTTCTTGGTAATAGAAACGGAAAGTGGATTAATTACACGCTGCTTAAGTTCACTAATGACTATTAACCCATTGGAGAACAAATCAACAACGGCTTCATTTACAAAAGCCTCGTTATGAATAGCCGAAGCATTATTCCTTAGGTGACAAGGGTGTGGCATAGTGTGAAAAGGAATTGAATAACCATTATAAATAATATCCAAAACCCAAGGGTCATAAGTAATGCTTTCCCAAAATAGCACATGTGCTTTGATTCTACCCTTGACAATAGGTGGCGAAATACTCTGTACATACTCGACAAAATTTTCGGAATAATCTTCGATCAACCTAGAAGTATAATACTGTTACTTATCTTCAAATAAATCGTCAAGTTCCTCATCAGAAGCAGTTTTTGATTTACTGTCCATTAATCCAGTGTTGTCCAGTGTAAAAGCTTGGAACGTAGACCTATCATCTAGTTGAGCGCCGTCAATAAAACGCTTTTCAATCTCTGACTTCAGGGTGTCAAAAGAATGATACTGAACTTCAGGCATTGGTTGTTGAGAAGGGGTTCTGACTCGGGAAAAGCTGAGAGTTGGAGGCGAAGACACGTGCTTTTCTTGCCCAACAATCCCTCCACGAGTGGCCTTGTCATCCACACGAATTGCAGGTGCTATTCTGGTTGTATCTGTTGTGGGAAGAACCATGCACGGGGCCGAGAGTCGAAATGGCCAGCTGGAGTTCCGAACTTGCTTGAGTCGTTTGAGCGACGAAAACGAAAATCACTACTATAGCGCTTAGAGCGGGTTGCACGCTTCTCTTTTGCCGCAACTGCCTTACGGTCGGCGCTACGAATTTTCTTATCATCTTCGTCATCCAATGCGAACGCATTCGTCTCGTAATTCTGAACCGTCAGCCAACCGCCTTCTGAGGAATCCGCGATTTTGATACGGCGATTTCTTTCCTCAATGCGTTTGATAGCGTCTTCCAATTTTGAACGGACGAGAGGTAAATCTTTCTTGTCAAAGTGTTCTTGAGCTTCTTCGATGATTTCAACAACCTCTACGTTGAATTTGTAGTTCTGTTCGTTTCCTTTGTCCTTAACACGCCGGGCAAACGAGGACCCAAATAGTGCCACGAGATTTTGGGTTATAACTACTTTTGGGTCTTTCATCTGATGCTGCTCAAATTTTTGCAGCATAACAGACATTTTTACTCCAAACAATCGTATGTTTTTTTGTTTTAACGGTTTTTGGCGGGAAAATGACGTCACACAGCTAACGACAAAAAATTGTTTTCACTTTTTTGCAACATAACCGCATGATTTGAAAAGACCTCTTTGAGAAAAATTGAAATGTGAAAAAAAAATTCAAACTTCAGATCTTTATATCTTTTGAACGGATTGAGTTTTTTCACTAATTTTTTTCACATTTCAATTTGTCTCAAAGAAGTCTTTTGAAATCATGCGGTTATGTTGCAAAAAAAGTGAAAACAAATTTTTTTTATCCTAATTTACAACAATATTGATTCTACTCAATACACACGAAAACGAAATCATAAAACTCATAAAATCTTGATCCCGATCATATTTCGTTGTGGAAGCACTGCACGCGCGTGAAACGGAAGCTGTAGTATAATCATATAACTGAGCCCGGAAAAACCCGCGCTAAAAATAACCAATCGAAATCCTGTATTTCTCATGGCGCAGTTGTACAAAGCTGAGAACCAATCAGATCATTTTCCACACATTCTGGGAAAAATTACGTGGTCTCCATTACTCCATGATTGTCAACGGTGAATCACAGGCGCTCATTCTCCAATTCTTTTCCAGATACCACGCAGCTCTTAACAACCTCTAATTTCATTAGACCTGGGTATCACGCAGCTCTATTGTTTTCAGGGCTGGGGTCCATTGTGGTGTTGTTTGTTCTATTGTTTTCCAGCAAATCAGATAAGGCCTTGTAAGAGCTGCGTACTGCCCCATTTTTTTCTGAGGAGAGCGGGCGGATTTACACAGGCAATAGCAAATGTCTTACAATAAAAAAAAAATACTGTATGTACCAATGATGAAATTACAGAAAGAAATGACTTTCGTCGAATTACCGTTAATTAACCTTAATTAATAAACAAGTATACATGATTTGATAAAGTATCGCTATATGAAGTGGAAAATACTAATTCAATAAAAAAAAACTTACAAATAATCTTGATTAAAGCGAACAATGTTAATTTTGTGAACAAAGGACGCTAACGCGAAACTATTTCCACATAAATTTTAGGAAAAGTCACCAAATGTGGTGGTCATACAGCTATAGCTTAAATCGTATGTTTTAAAAATACGCAACTTCAAAGTTGGAGCGGGCCTCAAAAGCCTCCCCCCCCCCCCCCCCCCCCTTCCCCCTTCCCCCTTATCTGGATAGGGCTAAAGTAAATGTTTTGTTGTTCCGGCATTGTGACAACAGCAATCCTGCTATTAGGATGGCACGTCCTTTAGTAGCGGGACTGCCAAGGTGACACACTTTCGACGGTAAATGTATTTGCTCTTGTCATAATAAATAAATTAACCATGATAAATTTAATTTAATTTTAACTTGTGAATAATTAAAACGAAAAGGCTGTATGGTTATTATGTCAACCCAGTGATGGGGGTGAATGGGGATAAAAATAAATACACTGACTCACCTTTCGGATGTGACCATCCCACGTGAATCTTTCGAAAACAGCCACTCGTCTTTAACGATCGTCGTTGTCAACGATGAAGCCATGAAGGTTCTAAATAGTTTTATCAGGGAGCACACACTACGCCTTAGCTTTTGAATTCAATAGGTGGTTTTCAATCAATCTCTAGAGACATAGATAACAATAGTGAAACGAACAAATGCTGGTGGACGAACAAAAGGAGCTAATGAGAGAACATTTGTTTATGTCCACCAGCATGGCGGCGATGACGTAACGTGAAAATCACCTATAAAATAAATTATGGAAAGGAAATTTTTTTCATGAAATCGAAAAACGCGGTACAATCGTTACAAATAATTGTACTCGTCTTTTTCTGCCTCTTTTGAAGGCGGTGGTTTGCGTGTTATTGGTAACCGCTGTAAGACAAGACATTCAATTATCTCTCGACATTTCACTCATTTGTTCACTTGGCGTGACCTTTTGTTATTTGCATGTTTGTTGTGATTGAATGTTTCTTTATCACATGACCTTAACTACAGAACACTAAATGACTATATGTTCAGTTTACGCCCCTTTCATTTCAAGGTGCAGCTGCGGGAAATGGTGAAACTGTTTTGAGAAGTTTCTTAAATCGATTTAAAGAAGCATTCACTAGGTATAATATTTTCAATACACTCAGTTTTTTCACCAAAAACACAGTTTAGCATAAATTAATCGCGATCAAATTTAATTTAGCTTGATGTCTATTCCCAGATTTGTTTCAGCATAGTTAATCGAGAGACTGGTTGTGAAACCTGAGAATTGTCTTTGTTCGATATTTTTGTTATCTTTTTCGGCCATGACCGTGAACATCACAATAGATGTTGATATTTTGTTCGAGCAACTGACCAATAGAAATGGTGCTATTATATTAAGTTATTCAGTCATAAGGTGTGATAAAAAAAAAAAAAAAACAAAAACAAAAGATGCGCACTGTCACGGTCGGTTCAACATAAATAAGCGAGTTCGGAGTTTGAAGAATAGGTTCAGTGAGCATGCGTTTTTAACTAGAGTTTATTCTCTCCTTTTGTGATTTAAATTTGAATTCTATTGTATTTTTCGATTAATGCTTGTTTTTACCCGACGCGCGCAACATGTTTTTAGAACTCCGAATTAGCTTATTGCCTTATTGTAGCTCCTTTGTTATCGCCATTGAAGTCTGCAAGGTTTCATAACTATGGTTTCAGGAAAACACTCTGTGCTCTGCCCTTACTTACTCGCACCTTCCTGGTGAATGTGAATTGATTTAAAATCACTGAATGGAATAATTTAGACTGAAAACCGGAGAAACGTTTAACATCCTAGGAAGGTGAGCGAGATACAAATCAAATTGTGATGCCTAAGTATATTTTAGGCAATGTAATGATGTTAGAGCTTTTTATTGGCGACGAAATTCGAAGTTTATCTCTTCCCGAAATTACCTTCTTGATTGTTTAATAACCAGTAGTAATTCTCATCTGAGTTCGCGGAGTGAGTGCTGATAGCTTGCGAGTAAAATTAAATTCATAAGTCATCCAGACAAGCGCCGAATCGTTTTATGTTTCCGAGAAATCTGCGTCTGTTTCATCGACGGCCTTACTCTTTCCGTGAATACATTAGAGGACCAATTGCAGGGGCGAGAGAAGTTAGATAAACCATTCAACGCGAAAAGGAATTAACGAGAAACAGTCATATTATTCTTTAATAACCAGTAGTAATTCTCATCTGAGTACGCGGGGTGAGTGCTGATAGCTTGCGAGTAAAATTAAATTCATAAGTCATCCAGACAAGCGCCGAATCGTTTTATGTTTCCGAGAAATCTGCGTCTGTTTCATCGACGGCCTTACTCTTTCCGTGAATACATTAGAGGACCAATTGCAGGGGCGAGAGAAGTTAGATAAACCATTCAACGCGAAAAGGAATTAACGAGAAACAGTCATATTATTCTTTAATAACCAGTAGTAATTCTCATCTGAGTACCCGGGGTGAGTGCTGATAGCTTGCGAGTAAAATTATATTCATTAGTCATCCAGACAAGCGCCGGATCGTTTTATGTTTCCGAGAAATCTGATTCTGTTTCATCGACAGCCTTACTCTTTCCGTGAGTACATTAGGCCCGGTTCAGACACCGAACTTTTCATGAGCCGAACCTAATACCTTGAATTAAGTACATGAAAAGTTCAGCGTCTGAATCATTTAAGAACGGCTATTTGAATTTTGGAACGGCTCAGCCGTTCTTTCCGCCTGGCTCAGCCGGGAATTTCCGCTTTGGAACGGCTTTGATTCAGATGCCGAACTTTTCATGAGCCGAACCTAATGCATGAATTATTATAACGACTGGTGCGTGTTCTCAGACATCTTTGCCTGAAAATCGCTGACCTTTCGACCTTTCAAACTGAATTAAGTTCGGCTAATTAAGTTCGGCGTCTGAATCAACAGGCGTACTTTTGTTAATTTGGATCGGTCCAAATTCGAATTAAGTTCGGCTCATGAAAAGTTCGGCGTCTGAAATAAGAGGACCAAATGTAGGGGCGAGAGAAGTTAGATAAAGCATTAAACGCGAAAAGGATTTAACGAGAAACAGTCATTGCCAACGAGGCGGCCGACGCAAGAGGGTCGGCCGTCGAGTTGGCAAATCATACATCCGTGCGTGAGTACAGGCGAAAAATCTCATCTCAGCGTAAGGGACCTTTTTTTGACCATATTTGGGTGTTAGTAAACCATGACGTCACGTGACGTCACGTTCTTGCAGTGACGCTTCCATGTTGGGCGTTGTTTGAACGCTTCAGCTAGTGAGGTTTTCTCGAGGTTTGAGGCTCTTTTAGAGGTAAGTAATCTTACTTTTCCTTTTTAAAAGGGCTTTTGGTTGCCTTATGTATCTGTAAATTGAGTTGTAAGCAGCCGCTGATCAAGAAATAGGGTTATACCAACAAATTTTGGACAGAACCAGCGTGTTCGAATCTCGATTGAAAACCAGCGTGTTTGTTTCGAACCAGCGTGTTAGCTTGTCAGTTTCGAACCAGTGCGTTCTTTCGTCGATTGACACGTTTACAAAAATTTTAGATCAAAGAATTGAGCAGATTACTCGAACACATCTTATAGCACAAAGAATCACCTTAAACGCCAGCGTTGCGTAATTAAAACCACTGGCAACTTGGATAAAGCGCGGGAAGACAAATATAAGCTTAAGCTGATTGCTTGATCACTAGCTGCGTTCAATACATTTTATTATCTGGTTAATCGCCGTTACAAGCCGACAACTAAATGCAGGGTTCTTTGGCTTAGCAGACATTGCTTTTCAGGGTTCATTCAATGTTAAATACAGTGCTATTTTTATTATTGTTATTATAATTTTTCTTCATCGCCACGTTCTTGAAGAAAGTTCGATCTTTACGCCGATGTTTACATTCCCTTCACGGGGCTGCTGAAGGTTTTTACGCCCATGACGCCGTTGTAATAGTTGAGCTTGTGTTTATACTGAGTAGTCATGATTTATGTACCCTGCGGCGTGCTTTTTCTGTCACTTATTCTTTATGGAAGCAGTTGCTCGATATTCAAACCTTCGTTTTCTTGTTTTACAGTTAATTCTCAACTAGAGAAATTCAGATCGTGCAGCCTATGCCGATTTACGGTCGCTTTTCGGCGCCGTATATTTTATATTTCTCATTACAAACGAAAATATCTGTCAAGAAAAATTCCTTATCCTTCAAATGGCAGTTTTAATCCTTACATCAGTCAATACATTTGGGGAATTAACTTTTGATTTAAAGTCATTGTTCTTATTCAACATACCAATCATTCCATTTGTTCACATTGTAACCAACAAATCACCAAGTCTACAGATGTGGTTGTCGTGTACATTACCCATCAACATATACATGAGAATGGTTTTGAAAGTCCTGATTCAGAAGCTATGCTGCCAAACATCAATAAACTTTTCTGTGTTAATTGCCAAAATCATTCTGGAAGTGTTGCTTTGCTACGACACTTTGTTACTCTACCAACATTCTTAATGATAGAATTGTCATCAGCTTGTATAACTCAAATGTTACCTCCCTCAGAGGTTGGATCTATATTGATGATTTGTGTGTTTCTGTAAGATGTTTCTCTTCCCTTCAAGAACTATTGTATAGTTATTCTAATGGCTGGTTTTTTGGCATATTTCAAATATCACAAGATATTACTTCCAACATGAGTAATACTCCCTCAACATTCCACATTTCAAAAACATGATACAAATTGTGGCCAAAGTCCAAAGCCTCTTGTTACAGTTGTTTTACACTCTTCCCTTTCCTACTTTTATTTAAGGTATAGATTTCACCCGTGTGTCAAACTTTCACACATTCCAAAGACATTAAACGATTTTGCCTCGTTGGCACTTGCCGGAAAGCACAACTAGTATTATTCTGAGAAGAAAGCATAAACTAGGGAGCGATTGCAGAAAACCCCGCGTGCAGCTGGCTAAGCGTCTATTCGTCTACGCGTCCACGCCGTAATAATTAATTCATAGCTGTGAAAATTCAGTGGAAAAGTGTGGCTATGCGAGTACGCCGCCATAATTAATTCACAGTTGTGAAAGTTCATTGGAAAAGTGGCTACGGGTCTACGCGTCTACACCGTCATAATTAATTCACAGTTGTGAAAGTTCAGTGGAAAAGTGGCTACGCGTCTACGCGTCTACACCGTCCCAGTTTATTCAAAACTTGACTGTCCATCTGGAAACAGTAAAGGAAAACGAATGGTCATGAATAAGTTACAAAGCGTAACTTTATTACAGCAAAAGTAACACAATTTCAACTCTTTCTCAAATAGCAAATAATTTTTCAAACAATAGTATTTATTGAAAACTTACTTATTCAAAAGGAATATAAACTTTTCCTCCTTGGTAGCCAAACATAAAACTGCAAATATGTATATTATGTAAATTTAAATGTCTAGAAATGCTTTGTAGTTCGAGGCGTAACACTGATAAGGACTTTTGCTATTCAACAAGGTGTAAATAAGTTGCGGGGGGTATTTTTCAGTTTAGTCTCTCTCGTTTAATGTCACTCGCTTATCAGCATTCCGGTACATCATTCGAAAAGCCTTTTTCTCAGGTATTGGCGATATTTTTAGCGGGGAAACGGGCAAAGTTTTTTTTATGTTTTCAACTACTGGCAGTTGAAATGAATCTTGAACAATCTGGGAAACTGTTTTTCAAGGTTAAACGAAAATCGCTCTTCCCTAATGGTTTTAGTGTGTAACTACAGACTTAGCTTACTAACCCTAACCCTAACCCTAGCCCTAACCATAACCCCGCTCCTAACCCTAAGCCCAACCCTAGACCTAACCGTAACCCTACATCAAACACAAAGATATTAATCTGACAAATACGAAATTGATTTACCTCTGCGACAATCTGCTTTTGACTTTCTGCATACTCGATGAGAGTAATGGCCGCTTCAATTGTATGCTTAGTAACTTCTCGGGCAGGGGCGTCTGGTTTGCCCGGGAGGAACTCCCATTATTATCAATATACGCGGCCAAATAAGAAACTGCCTTCGAGAAAACACGCAGTTGCGGGCGATATTGAATTTGACGGGCTGTAAACGCATTTACGGCCCTGTTTCTGATTGGTTCACGGTTCATCATCCGATGAATATTAACCAATCAGGTTACGTTTATTGACGCGGGAAAACCATTCAGGTGCGAACAACTTGCGTAGTGAACGTTCGCCGTTTGGAGATTTTACAGTTTTAAAATGGAAGAACTCCCAAATTTTCAGCTTTTTTCTAGTCAAAACTCGGACTTAGACAACGAGCAGTTGGATGAAATTGAGCAAAAAGCTCAAGCGAAAAACACGAAGAGAGCAACTGAGTGGGGAGTAAAAAAGTTCGAGAAATGGTGTGAGAAAAGAAAAATTACAGTGGATCTCAAAACAGTAAGCTTACGTGCAACGGACTTGAGTGAAATTCTGCGAAAGTTCTTCGCTATAGTGAAAACAGAGAAAGGCCAAGCATTAACTCCAAGTGCATTGACTGGAATTAGAGCGGCCATTCATCGCCATCTAACTTGTGCTCCACTCAGCCGAAGCATAAACATTTTGCAAGACAGCGAATTCATGTCTGCCAACAAAATGTTTAAAGCGAAAGCCAAGGTATTTACGAAAGAAAACAATGCGAAACCAAAACACAAATCATCCATTCAATCAAGAGACATAAACTGCCTTTTTGCTAATCATTGTTACCAATCTTTTTAAAACTAGATTATATTTGACTTTTACTGTAAACAGAAAGGAGTTTTATTTGGCTCTTGTTTAGCTGATCGTATTGTAGCAACAACTTTCCATACCATAGTTTCATGCTACATCTCTGTAAACATTTTTTTCTCATTAAATGAATTTGTACGATTTGGCCTTGTGTATTGATAATAATGATAATCACATGACTTTTGTCGGGCATATAGTTTATTTGTGTCCCTCGTAGCATCATTTGCACCCTCGCTCCGCTCGGGCGCAAATGATGCTACTCGGGCCACAAATAAACTATATGCCCTCCAAAAGTCATGTGATTGTCCTATTAAAAAATGACGGGGTTGCTCGTCGGAAATTTTCGAAAAACACCCTAAAAGGTACCAGAATCTCGTTTGATGGGCGTGGCTCAAAATAATTTTTACCGCTAAGAGGTACCAATTCTAATACAACACATGCCATATTCTGTCATTTTTTTTCGGCTCATACCCTAAAAGGTACCGCGATAATTCTAACGGTAGTCATTTTAGATTTTAGCACCATAAACGGTACCAATCTCCAAATTTTGACCCCTAAAAGGTACGACGAGGCCCCCCCCCCCTCCCCCCTCATTGTTATATGGGAGTCCCCCGAGCTGGTTTGGTGGTATGCGCATAAAGACGATGATCTGTTTGAAGGTTTTTTTGTAGATATCAAGCAAATTTACAATGGTAAATTTTAGCCACCTTCCGTTTTCTGATTGATGATAACCTAAGATCAGACGCTCTTTTTTTCGGAGCGCGAGAGTGCGAAAGAGCGGAAGAGCGAGAACAAGAGCGCCTGATCGCAGATTAGGTTGATGCCTTGTGCTTGGGTTTTATAGCCATTTATACAGGAAGTAAGCTTTTCGAACGAGGCATAAACATAATATTATATTTTTTGTTTTATTTTTTTCATTCTATACACAGCAGCAGTCATGTATGGAACGGTCATATCTATGCTACATATATTGCTGAAAGAATAAAGAACGCGTAGACACGTAGACGCGTAGCCACGAGAAAATCATTCGTCTCCAGTCCTTGTAACCTGTAGGCTACTTTCAATCCCAGGTCTGAGTGTGTAGCCAGGCTACGCGGAACAGCTTCAGTTGCGGGGTATTTTGCAATTTAGCCTAAACTAGTTTTGTTCGCATGACGAAGCGGCTTGTCTAGCCTGTGTTCATGCATGACAGTGACATTAATGTTCATTTCAATGTTTATTTTCAGGAATACAGTAGACTCCCACTATCTCGAACTCTCAAGGGGAACGGAAAATTGTTCAAGATAGCGGGGGTTCGAGATATCGAGGGTAGTGTCAAATTTCGTGATAGACGGGTTTACGCTCATAGCTGCATCATGGCTAATCGGGGCAAGATGGTAGGAAATTTAAAGATTTGCATTGGAATTCAAAGCCAGCTAATTCTTCCTGAAATCATATATTTGACACTTTTCTTTGTAAAGTGTAACTTCCGAATTCAAAGAAACAATACGCTAAATCTTGAGTGCAAAGAAGTCCAAGCCCAGTTTTTAGAAAATGTAATTTCTGGCGTTTGAGTAACCTAGTCAACGAATTAGACAGAAATTGATATTTCTACGGCACGGGAACAGCAGGGGCTGGGCACTATTGTCATAGTGCATTGTAGGTAGCATAACTTCGTTATAAATGAAGTATCACACGTTGTTAGTCATTCTAAGCCTGCACCATTCGGTGTCAGTTGTTTTCAAAATTTGTATATTTATATAATTTTCTTACTGTGTGAGAACTTCAGTGCATTTTATACTTATTGTGTAGTACTGCATAGGGCCTCGTAGGATGGGCTATAGAGTTTGAACCATGGATCCTACCCAGATTTCCTACCACATATTTTTCCCCAAAGGGTTTTTTGGGTGACAGGTTTTTTCTGACCTCCGTTTAACCCTTTAACTGCCAAATTTCTTTGGGTTCCCAGAGCAGTTTTGTGGGGCTAGGCAATCTGTAGAATTTCGTGACTGCATATAAATAGCATACATAAAAATATACGCTGTTTCAAATCAACGTGGGGTCGAATTTTCATTGTGACGTCAGTATTCAGCCGTTGCTTGCTCGATTAGCGATCACACGGACTCGAATCTGATAAGAATTTGGTTTATAAGTGCTTTTTCGAGTCATTTTTCACTACAGAAACCCCCAGGCTGGCATCATTAAGCTGGAATAGTGGCAGAGGTGAGTGATGATTTGACTATGACTGGAACGCCAAAAGTATCTGTAGCAAAATATGGCGGTCCATGAGTGAAGTTGTCTCTCTGGCCCTTCTGTGGTTGGATTTCGAGACCTACCAAGGCAATTTGGACGACTTTTGACTTCTAAAAAATGCAATCGGTGCAATATTTTGCCAGTTGGTCTGGGTGGCTCGACACTTATAAAAAATATACCAAACAAAGGTAGGTAGACTTGCATGCCGCCGGTATGGTTGTATTACCCAGAATTCCTTTCGATCGTGCATAAGGATATTATAAGTTCGCAAGAATAGCTCTAATTGAATGGAAATTGCTCGGTCTGTTGAAATATTGATGGGAATTTTTCTAAGTGGATGCAGAGGAATAGGTTCGAAGTTAGCTGCAAATGTACACTTTTGGATTTAGAGTTACTTTTTCATTAAAAGAAATTGATGCAAAGATGTGCGTTTTTTGTTGTTTTCCTGGGAAGTTGAAAACGGGCATTTCTGGATTTGCTGCCGAATGAACAACCATATGCAGCGGAAATCCACAGTTGTAGTCAAGTAGTTGGTTGTTAATGCTATGAAACTTATCGCTTTGCCCTAACAAGGGATCATTATTATCATTTGTGTAGATATTTGAAAGCTGAAGATTTTTAAATCACTACTAGTGATTTTCGTACGAATATGTACGATTGGCAGTTAAAGAGTTAACCGCAGTTTTTTCATTGTATGTGAGTGGTTGCTCAGCTCTAGTTTGTCATTAGCATTGTATTATTTTCAATTTATGGATTTTGACCACATCGTTATATTGTATTGTTGTACTCACATTATTGTAAATATGTTTTCAATTGCCGTTGCATGGTGTTCGGCCGAAATACATCAAGATAAACCCATTGTAGCGTATAATGTCTGCTGCGTAGTGGAGTTGAAATACCTCAATTTTCCCATACATTTTCAGCTGTAATTTTGATACTGTCGAATTACAGAAAATGTATGGAGAAATCAAGGTTTTCTAAAAACTGATCACGGACGTCTTTGAACTCCATATTTAGCGTATTGTTTCTTTGAATTCGTAAGTTACACTAAAGAGAAAGTGTCAAATATATGAATTCGGGAAGAATTAGCTGGCTTTGAATTCCAATACAAATCTTTGAATTTTCCACCATCTTGCCCTGATTACCCATGATGCACCTATTAGCGTGAACCCGTCTGAATTGAAAGAAGCAGTATAGATGTCGATTCACAGCCTGCTAAATGTTTTTGTTCACCGCCACTTGAGTGTGCAATGAACTCGCAAACATGTTGCTTTAGTGTTATGGTTGTGATACGGAAGAATTAGCGCGACATCTGCGTTACTTTTTTATAGTGACTTCCGGTTAGCATTTACATACATGCAAATATATCTGTAAAATTTGAGTAAAGGCATAAGCAAATAACTTTGAATATTTTTCCATATCCTTGAAAAGGTGCCTTTATTAATCTACACGCCTAGCTAAGTGATACATGCGAATGGACTATATAACTTATAAAAAAAAAAAGTCAAATGCTTATCATTCTAAGCTATTTAGTAATTGAATCAACCATCATGATCTACTTTAGGAATAAGAGTTCATTGTTCGATATGACATTCCTCCCTTTCTGTAATGTAGTTATTCTACGGTATACAGCTATTTCAATTAACGTTGTCGGATCCTAAAGCTCAAAGCCAAGACCGTAAGGTAGTATGGGTAGTTGTGAATTGCTATACTACCTTACTACCATACTACCTTGCGGTCTTGGCTTTAAGCTTTCATCCAACAACGTTAATTGAAATAGCTGTATATTGAAAAAAAAAAAGAAAAAAAAAAAGAAAAAGAGAAATGTAAATAATGAGTAAACAAACGATTAATACATGATAGCATTACTGATCTCTGGGTCCAGTTCATTCGGTTTCGAGTGTTCTCAGTTCAGTTTATCGTTGTCACATTTCTTTATTTTCCGATAAAGTCTTTTAAGTAGCTTGGAGGTCTCCTGTCTCTTCCTGATGTTCGCCTTATAGGTGGACCAGGAGGTGGTTCTGCAGGAGCTGGCGCTGTGATCACAGGAATGGTGTCTGCACTGATCGGCTTCTCTGTGTTTGGTAGTTCAGGTGTTGTTGTGATTGCTTCATCTTCGTCATCTTGTGGTTCTGTAGGTTTGGGTCTTCATGATATCGTTTGACTTGAGAGGAATTTCGACTATGGGTATTCCCATGAGAGTCTCGCATCACGATTTGAGTTCCATTCACTTGGATTGTTTTTAAAGGCTCTGGGTTGTAGGTGCTGGTGTATTTGTTTCTGTGCTTCTGCTGAAGTAGTACCAGGTCTCCGGGTTGGTTAAATTGGCGTCGAAACAAAGAGATATAGGAAAGCTGAATTTAATCCGGTTACTACACAGGACACCCAACATCTGTTGAGCACTTGAATGACGGCCGGTATGAGGTGTAAGTCTTCTCAGTAAATCTTACGCGACAAGCCTGCTTGACACTGATTTACAGGAATCGGCACGAAAAGCTTTTACGAATTCCTATTACTTGCTGAGGTAATATAAACGTATGACAGTATTATTGTGGCTATATGTAACTGGCTGCGAGTGAATTTCAAAACCTGAAGATATGACCGAGATAACCGAGTTCGAGATAGTCAGCAGTAAATGACTGAAGAACAGTTACAGTCAAAATACTCAGCGCGTTCCGCTTATCAAATTTGGGAATGACTTTCATTAACCCTATTCGGCCTGGGGGGGACACAAAGTGCCCGCGCTAACTTTCAACATTCATAACTTCTTTAATATGTATTCAAACGCCATCAAACTTTGTGACTTTTCCTAAAATTTATCTGGCAACAATTCCATATGACAATTTTTTGATCACGTGACTTGATGTTTCCATGGCAATGAGATTTGACAGCCATGTTTTTTGAAATTTGCATATTTACACCTTTGAATGAAGAAAAACAATGTTTATTGGCATAACTTTTCTATTTTTACGTCATTTAGCGTTTATTTATTGGTTTTGATTAATTTTGAGTGAATTTGGACGGTTCTAAAGAGGTTTTTAAAAAAATTTAGAAATCCAAGATGGCGGATCCAAGATGGCGGCCGTATAACTATATTCAATGACATGAGCTTCTTGGCTTTCAGATCTGAGAAAACGTATAGAAAAGAGTGCGTCAGCAAAATGGAATTTTAAGAGGAAGTTGTTCCAGACAGGGTTAATTGTGACAAGGAGCTGGACAAAAATAGGAATAAAACTAAAATTTGAAATTGTGACGAAGGACAACCTTTAATGATCAAGGAATACTTATAAATAAGAGCTTAATCTAGGACTGGAATGCTTTCGAATGGTACAAAAACAGCGATGCAAGACTTGAAATAAACAAGGAGCAAGGGGTGTTAGAATTGTTCTAAAACATATAATTGGAAAAAGATCTAAAGAACGTTTGTTTTATTCTGAGAAGAAAGCGAACAGCACTTTGTTTAGCGACCCAATCCTGCTCTTCATTTTTTATGAGTTTACTGGTTCGTAATGGTATATTAATCGCTTTTCTTCGATGAAAGTGAGAATGTTTATCCTATACCTATTTTAAAACAGCCTGGTGACAATTATTTGAATCAGTGATTTCTTAATTAAGCAATGATCCGTATAAGAAGGATAGTGCTGAACGGCAATGCACGATGGAATGTCAACTATTTTCGGCATTGTTACAACTAGTGATCTCATTGGCCTAGACTCAAAAACCGCTAAAATGTTAAAAGGTGCATTAAGACTAATTTTTTTAAGGTTTCAAGTATTTTGAGACCCAATCGCACAACATGCAATTTTTAAAAGATATTGTATTTGGGGAACTTCATCAAAGAAGCAAAATTAGTAGCTATTGTCTTCTGCTTTTCTGATTGGTTAAGCACGAACATTTCCTAAAATATATTTGACGCAAATGGATTTTTTGAATCATTATGAACCATCAGTCCATCCTCTATTCTTGAAATCAAAGACATTCTATGTGGGGAAGAGCCAATGCCGCAGAACATTGAGAGCTCCGCTAAAATTGATTGTTGGAATCTTCCAACGGTAGTCTCATTCGAAATAACGAATGTTGATTGGTCTATTTACTGACATCAGTAACGGTTGCATATTTCGTCTGTGAACTTGCTGACGTCACTGCATGCTCTATTTAATTACCCGATCATGCAGTTAGCAGCTGACTCCCCCCCCCCCCCCCCCCCCCCCTTCATATCTCTGGAACCAGTAAGGCTAGGACCATGACATTTTCACAGAATGTTCATCTCCATACAAGGAAACCTCACACCTAGTTTTGACCTGCCACACCCAATTATAACGTCACAGTGACGCCATTTTTGTTTTTCCGACGTTTCTTTGCTATTTTTCCATCCAGATACTTAAAATATCAAATATAACTGTAAAATCATCTCTTTAAAACATAATAAATACAAACAAGGACACACTTGTAAAGCGAGAAAAGGCAAAAAAGGCGATAAAACTATAATTTTGAAATTATTGTCCGCCATCTTGGATCCGCCATCTTGGATCCGCCATCTTGGATTTCCTTTTTTTTTCGTTTAAATTAAAATTCAAAAAAATATCTAAAAGAGAAAAGGATCAGAATGTATAAAACATGTATCAAACTAATGTCTATTATTCAAACAATGAACTTAGAAGCGTTATTTAATAAATAGTACAAAATTTTTCTCTATAAGTACAAGTGAGCAAAAATTTGCCTACCCCTCCCCCCAAATATTTGATGTTAAAAATTTTTGATGTCTTTCAAGAACTAGTCCCAAGAAAAAAACTATTCTAACAAGAAAATGCACTATAAGTCAAAGAACAAGATCTTAAAATAAAAAATTCACCACATTTTAATATTTTGAAAACCTACGTGTCAAAAACCGGTTGCCATGGCAACATGGTTAATCACACTGCCATGGTATGGATACCAAAGTGTCCCTAGATAAATTCTGGGAAAAGTCAGAAAATTTCAGCCTCCTAGCTATTTCGGTGTAAGAGTTATCACAATTTTACTGGAGAGGGGGGGGGGGGGGGGGGGTTCGAAAAGCCCCCCCCCCCCCCCCCAGTCTGAATAGGGTTAACTTGAACTCACATTTTGGCATCAAAGTAACCGAAAAAACGTCCAGGAGTCAATTCAATAAAACTTTTACAAGAGTAATTTACAAGTGTTTAGCCGTTGTTTCAGAGGTTGAAAACAACAGCTACACTTGTAAATTACACTGTCTCTTAAAAGTTTTATTTTATTGACCCCAGGTTTGTTGAATCTCTTTCTGAAGCAAGTCAGACTTGTTTCAGTTGCTATGGCAATTATGCTGTTGAGCATTCCTTCAGAAGAATCCGCAGGCAAATAAAGTCGGTGCCAAATAGCCCAATTTCGATATATTAAAATTCCGTATACAGACAGAACACGGACCGGAAGCAAGAATTACGTTCCGTTCGAAACGTACGGTTCATACGAATCGTATGGACAGTAAAAAGTTATTCACACTGACTGAGTGTGATAATGAGATGCACGTTCCGTATACAGACGGAACACGGACCGTAAGCAAGGATAACGTTCCTTGCGAAACGCACGGTTCGTACGAATCGTACGGATAGTAAAAAGTTATTCACACTGACTGAGTGTGATAATGAGATGCACGCTCCGCATACAGACAGAACACGGACCGTATAGTTACGTAAAGTTAGAAGGTTACGGACTGTAAGCGAGGATGACGATCCGTACGTTTTGTACGGACCGTCAACGTTTACTCACGGTCCGTATCAGTGCGACAGTATTGGAAATGAGTGATGTCTTTTGTTTCAAGTTGAATTTTAAGGCCCCGTCCACACGTATCCGGGTATTTTTGAATCCGCAACTTTTTTGTTACGGATTCGAGAAAATATTCGTGTCCACACGTAGCGTATTCGAATCGTATTTGCCCGAATTCGCCGGATACGTGTGGACGGAAGGCGAATCCGCAACAAAAAAGTTGCGGATTCAAAAATATCCGGATACGTGTGGACGGGGCCTAATATATCGAAATCGTGCTATTGTAGTCGGCTTGTCGCATACAATTTAACGGTCTACTGAACGGATCATAAAAGAAACCTGCATGATGTCGACATTAAAAATAAAACCGAAGAATGTATTAAATTAAATTTCACTGCGACACAAGTGTCACAAAAAAATGTCAAGCGCTTAATAGATTCAGTTATGTTCGTATGTTTCTTCTGCAAATCATTCAGTCTTTGTTTATGTTTTGTGAGATGCAAATTATCACGTGCAGTGAAATTTATAAGTTTTATTTTAAAAAACAGTTTCTGTAAACGCCAGCTTTTCTTTTTGTTTAAACTGGCTTTGGAAATCAATGTTGATTACGTTCTACCTTCTCTTAGCAGGTATAATTGTCGATCTTTTAGCTCTGTTTGCTTGAAATCCTGTCAGAATCTAAAATAATTTTAACGGCTTTCTTTGATTGACGTCCTTAATATAAAACTCAACTTTATCTGCTTTTTTTGAAGGTCTATTGGTAACCGCTGTAACAAAAAAGGGTTTCTTCAAATTTTTCGTCAAGGGAAAAATAAACATTCAAAACACAGAATTAAATTTCTGTAAGCTACATATTACTGTCTTGGACCCCTTTTTAAACTTTTTACACAAGGGAAAAGTGAACATTCAAAACATAGAAATAAATATCTCGTTGACATTTATTCTTCGTTGTTTCCCTTTGGGAGTGGATACAGGATAGCTCAACAAATCGCCTTCCCGGGATCCCTTCCCGTATACATTGTCGTCCAACCCCAACAATATCACCAAAACGTGTCTCAAGGATAAATGAAAAGCAACGGAAGATGGCATGAGCTAATGGTAAATGGTCTTGAAGAAAATTTAAGGGGGGTTGGCATTCCCCCCCCCCCTCCCTGTACAGCGAAGAGTTACCTCACCTGAGCAAATAATCATCCTGATTTCAGGATATTCGTATAGGTAATCATACGGTTTCGAGTTCAATTTGGGATTAATTTGGACGAGTGAGTTTTTCAAAAAGCTCAAAATTAGCGGCTCGTGCAATTTGAGCTTTTTGAAAAACTCACAAGTGCGAATTAATGCCAAATTGAACGAGAAAACCGTATGATTACTTATTAATAATTATACATGAAAAAATTTGCATCCATTTTGTTTGGAATTATTTTTTTTTTGCAAAATTTTTTTTTGGAATTTTTTTTTCTTTTCTTTCTTGGCCAAAAAAAAAAAAGAAAAAAATAATATTTTTTTTTATTTGCAATTTGCACTGGTGTTACACTTTTTGCACCGGTGTTACACGTTTTGCACTGGTGTTACACTTGAACTGCACTGCTCTTAGCCAATCAGAATTGAGTAATTTTTTCATGTATATTATTAATACAGGAACTACTTGAACGGGCTCATCATTCCGAAGCAGCGACCATGCAGTCGATAGTACTTTTATTCTGGACCAGTTTTTCTTCTTTGATCTTCTGTTCGATCGCTCTGGAATACTCAAATCGATGGGTAGTGCAGATCGATGGCGGAAATGGAGAGGCAGATAGACTGGCGCGAAAACATGGCTTTATAAACTTTGGGAAGGTAGGTATTACAGTCAGAATTATATAAGCTTACGTCTTGGTCTATTCTTCCGACAGTCAATTGTAAACTACAATATGTTATATGCAAGTGGTCATTTAATACCACTGTATCAGTGTTGTTCAATCTCGGTGAATAGTGGCGGAATAATCACCTCGCTGCTTCGCAGACGCAATAGTTAAAGCCTTCTTGTACAGCAATATTCTGTAACTATTCACCTCGATTTCTGAGAATAATTGTTAAATATTATCACATATAGTTATTATCATCTCGCTTTCCCTGAAATGCTTCGCAAAACCCGGATAACTGATTATGCAATCGGCGTCAAAGTTAGTTGAGACACTTTGAAAAGCGAAACCTTCACCTCTCGATCTCGCCCTCTCCTATTTAATGTTTCACCACTTGTCAGGCAGCCTGTGTTAAACAAAAGTGCAACATTCATTGGTAGAAGTGGGGTATGGGGAGGGTGGGTTCTATTTGTCCATGGTACCGAAACATACACCCTTAAAAGGAAAGGATGTTTAGTTTTCACTTTAAAACAATGTTTTGGCCAGCAGTTTGGTTGCAATTTGTCTAGACAGGGTTCAGAAAACGGCATTAGTGGCTTCAAATTGCCATGGGTTAAGCCTGATATGAAAAAAATTGCACTTAAAAGTAACTAAAGGGTAAACTATTAGAGATGCATAACTTCTAGTAGCAGTAAGCACTGCTTTGGGAAGTGCATTTGCCCTCCCGCTTAAGAGTGAAACAATCTTACCCAATTAGGTTCTTAAAATTTTGCCATTGTTTGTTGAATGTTGCCACTGTGCAATAAACATGACTGTCGCTTGTGTGTTATTATTAATAACAGTCAGAACAGTAGCATATTGACGTTTGTCTTTGTTCAGCTAACATCTAGAGCATGTACAACATATACAGCAGCCACAAAACATAATTCAGTTAAAGATCAACAAACTCCGGTGAAACAGCAATAGCCACAAATGCAAAAACGTTTCGTGCATTCAACTCTTACAACGTTAATTGGTCTTTAAATCAGGGACGGCTAGGTACAGCATCATGCAATCAAGAGTGGTTTTCCATTGAGTGTCGTAAGGAATGTCGTGATTGCTTTGGTTTTGCATTGCTACGCTTTGTGATTGGCTAAAAAATCTTGCGCGACTTTCTCAACCAATCAGAAGTAAGATAAAAGCGCTCGAAACGTCAGCTTTTGAATATCTTTACGGTGGCCAATTTACCCTATCAACTCGGTTCATTAAACCAAATTTTCCTGTTTCACTTCCCCAACCCCCCCCTCCGTCAGCTTTTGAATCTCTTGTTTTGGTTTATGACACTGAATTCGGTAAACCGCTCTATTACTTCAGTAATAATATACATGAAAAAATTACTCGATTCTGATTGGGTAAGAGCAGTGCAGTTCAAGTGTAACACCAGTGCAAAACGTGTAACACCGGTTGAAAAAGTGTAACACCAGTGCAAATTACAAATCGAAAAAAAAAAATTCTTTTTTTTGCCCAAAAAAAACAGAAAAAAAATTCCAAACAAAAAATTCCAAACAAAAATGGATGCAAATGTTTTCATGTATTATTAATAAGTAATCATACGGTTTTCTCGTTCAATTTGGGATTAATTTGCACTTGTGAGTTTTTCAAAAAGCTCAAATTCAAAAATTTTGAAATTTTGAAAAACTCACTTGTGCAAATTAATCCCAAACTGAACTCGAAACCGTATGATTACCTATACTAATTATAAAGCAAGTAAGCATAAAGGTTAATTACAAGCAGTGTCAAGATTAACAGATAAAATATATTTTTTCTTTTTTCTTTTTTTTTTTCAACTATAAATAGTTGTAAAAGTTCATGTACATGTTAAGGGTACACAATGATTAAAGTGTATTAATTTCTCTCTTTTTTTGCAGATCATTGATGATTACTATAGCTTTATACATCAGAAGGTAGAAAAAGTATCCAAAGTCCCCAGTCCCCATCTACAAAAGGGGCTAATGTCAGAACCAAATGTAAGTTTATATTTTAATCTTAAAACTATTATACGTCTAGCAGCCCTTACATGCATGTAGTCATCACATTTTTTGGAGAAATTTTCATTAACCAGTTTATCATCAACCAAGCTAGATTTATTCCATGTACCTGCTGTTGCCACAGAAACCTGTTGATTATCAAATTAACATGATAATAAAACCTTATATACCAAAGACTGTGTTTTCAAACATGGGAATTTCAGTAGAAATCCATAGAGTGCCTCTTACATTGTACTTGGACCACTGTACAATTTACTATTAATCACTATCTGTCTTCTCAATGGCTTACAGCCTTCAGTTCATTCTGGAAATCACCTCACCCTACAGATTATTCACTAATCTGCTAGCAGATTAGTAATAACAGCTGAAGATGGCAAAAACAAAATAATGTAGTCTTGCCCACAAGTCGAGCTTAAGAATTTTTTTCTGAGGAGATCTTTCTTTTACCAAGTTATAATTGTTGTTTTCACTCAAAAAAAGAGCTTTACTGCATTTGTGACTGACCAGACAAACATTAAAGTGCCACTATGATAAAAATATATACATTTTCTGTTCTCTTCATATTTTAAAAATATAAGTACTCGTTACCTACTTTGCGAAGTTTCAAGTCAAAACTCGTATGGTTGCCGTTTTGTTGCAATATTCAGTACAACCAAATTTATATTCAATAAACCAATTTTATATTCAATAAACCAATTTTATATTCAATAAAACCAAATTTATATTCAATAAACCAAATTTATATTCAATAAACTAATTTTATATTCAATAAACCAATTTTATATTCAATAAACCAAATTTATATTCAATAAACCAATTTTATATTCAATAAACCAATTTTATATTCAATAAACCAATTTTATATTCAATAAACCAAATTTATATTCAATAAACCAAATTTATATTCAATAAACCAAATTTATATTCAATAAACCAATTTTATATTCAATAAACCAATTTTATATTCAATAATTTCTGCGGTCCAATGCAATCAGCGGAGTTTCCGCTTGTTTAACCACGTGGTATTAACCAACATGGCGGGCCAGCCTCCAACGCTGAATGAAATAGAAGAAGCGGTGGAAAGAGGAATGCTGTGCTGTCATCAGGAGTGATAGTAACAGTAGGCAAGAATTTTTCACTTCGCTTTATCTTTTGACACTAAATTGGTAACGTAAGCGTGCACCAGCCTGCACAAATCACAGTACTTAAATTGCAACTGGAATCGCCAGTGTTGTGTCGGATGTTGTGGGACGAGGTCGCGGTCGTGATCTACTCCGAGCCCGAGAGCTTGCTCGCAGGCTATACTTCGGGCTAATGCCTTGACGGTTGGAGATGCCGTACGTGGTTCGCTGTCACAGTAGCCAAAGCGTAGAAGACTTGGCCATCAGTATGCTAAGCCAATTGCAAAGCTAAAACAACCAGAATTGAAAACTGTAGATCCCACTGACTTTGTGGATGAGGATGGGAAGATTCCAATCGCTTTTCCTAACTATGCTTTGGGAAAAGATGACATCTTGTTTACCTGAACAGTAGATCTGACGACCCATGACAAAGAAGAAGATATAAGGTCCAAATTAGTGGAAGTTTTCAGCTCTAGAATTACTGGCCCATGAGTTACGATCTACTCCAAAAAAACTCTAGGTTGTCTGGTTCTTCGTCATCAACAGCTGGGTCTCTCAGTGCTGTTTGCCTGGCGTTATCTGGATTTATCATCTCATTGCTCCAAATTTTGTTTGGACTCCAATTACGCTCTGTGCACATGGGGCGCAGGTTGAAAGCCCTGGCAAACTCTTAGTTAATTAGTTCTAATTAGTTCTCGGTAAAAAGACATGGTGTAAAACAATCATGTGCACTTCATTTTCTATATCAAGATATCCACCGTCCTCGAGTGAATGGAAAACACAATAAAACAGAAAGTTCATTTCATTTTTTTCATTTTTTTTTTCATTCACACTTATTCAATTATTACAATAAACCAACATTAAGGAAATAAAAAAAAGTAAGAACAGAGCTAACTAGACATTGAATTAAACATAACAAGAGAAGAGTGTGTAGTAGCCAAAGGAGCCAAGCTTTCGAGTTGGCTACTACCACAGAGCAGTTGCAAGTGGGTGGAGATTATAAAATACTTTTAATAACTAGTTGTTATAATAACTAAAAAAGGGTACATCTAAATACTTCTCTCCAGAGCCTTTTTATTTGTTGATTCCTAGTGGAGGAGCCTGCAATGAAACTGCCTCTGTTATCCTTCCCTTCCCCCCTTCAGCATTTTCACCGCCATGGTCCCCCCTAACACGGGATGGCCAACCAAATTCTTGGGCTGCACACTGAAACACTGTAGCAACTGTTTGAGCATAGTTGTTGTCTGCTGCGAAAAGATACATGATGCGTCTGGAAAAGCCATCTATGCAGCCATGCACAACAAATTTCCAACGAATGATGCAATGGTGGCCGTCAATGTGCCACAGTGAATTAGGTCCTGGAACACTGTATACCCTACGTGTAATGACACACGCCCACCTCAGTGCTGTGTTTCTAGGATCCACCCGTGTTAGAGATTCCCTTATTCTGTCCCTTTGCACTTTTAAATTAAGAGACCTGATGTAACCTATGACGTACGACTCTCCAGTAGTATTACCGTGTCGTGAAATGTATCCTCTCATCAAGGAGTCAAGTTCCTCGTCAGAAAGATCTGAAAATCACCCAACATCCTGAAGGTCGTACTCTCTCTCGCCCCCCCCCCCCCCCCCCGGGGGGGTACTCCCTTATATACGCTATATAGGTATGTGCCGCCCGACGGATAGGGTAGGGTTTTTGAGGTGCTCAGTCCTCAAATAGGGTATCCTTTTTGGTATTTTTGGTATTGTGATCCTTAGATATTCCTTAGATAGGGTCACTAAATTGCAGTATCCACCCCAACGCGCAAAACGAAAAAGATATGGTCTGTTAAAACTGTACTACACGCCTGAATTGGGCCTGAAATAGGGTATCAAATCTCGATTTTATACCCTTAAATAAGGTCAGGGTTTGAGAACCTTGGCGGCGCACACCTATCCTAAGGTCTCCTAAATTGTCGGGAGTACCCCCCCCCCCCCCTCCCCCCCGGGCTCCTGTAAATTGTCCATCGCGACACGTAAAGCATGCGAGCAATCTCTGTCCAGCTATAAAAACCACTTGCGTGCAAGTTTTCTATAACTGCTGGCGGAAATATGAATAAAGGGCGTACTGGGTTTCCAGTAAGATTTCTTTCCCGTCTTGCGAAATCTGGTAAACTTACGGTATTGCGACACATCCCAATAACTTTGTGGTTCCAAAAAATATGAATTTGGTTGAACATGTCACATTACATAGTTCCTGCAAGATTGACAAGCAGAGGTGGATCCAGGAATTTCTGAAGGGGGGGGGGGGGGGGGGCTTTTTTGGGGGGTGTCCGGGTGCATGTCCCCCGGAAAATGTTTCCGATTTTACCCTCTAAAACGCCATTTCCGGCATTCCTGAGAGTCGAAAAGACAAAACCTTGACTTGAGCCAAAAACTTGACAATCAGTCAATTTTATTCTATTATTTTTATGAACCACATGGGAGACACAGGTCTGATAGGGGGGTCCGGACCCCCCCCCCCCCCCCACCCTCCCCCTGGATCCGCCACTGACAAGTGATGATCATCAGTGTCATCTGTTATGCAAAGGTCGACCAGGGACCGTAAAACATTAACAGCAGTCTCCAATCTATTCAACAGAAGAGCCGCCTCATGGTATACCAAATCTTGATCACTTAACTGAATTTCGAGTTGCGATAAAAGGGATTCCATAGTGATAAAAACAACCGCCAAGTGGATGTTTCAGCCGCCATGTTGGTTAATACCACGTGGTTAAACAAGCGGAAAAAACTCCGCTGACTGCATTGGACCGCAGAAATTATTGAATATAAATTTGGTTTATTGAATACAAATTGGTTTATTGAATATAAATTTGGTTTATTGAATATAAAATTAGTTTATTGAATATAAAATTGGTTTATTGAATATAAAATTAGTTTATTGAATATAAAATTGGTTTACTGAATATAAAATTGGTTTATTGAATATAAAATTGGTTTATTGAATATAAAATTGGTTTATTGAATATAAAATTGGTTTATTGAATATAAATTTGGTTTTATTGAATATAAAATTGGTTTATTGAATATAAAATTGGTTTATTGAATATAAATTTGGTTTTATTGAATATAAAATTGGTTTATTGAATATAAATTTGGTTTTATTGAATATAAAATTGGTTTATTGAATATAAAATTGGTTTATTGAATATAAATTTGGTTTTATTGAATATAAAATTGGTTTATTGAATATAAAATTGGTTGTACTGAATATTGCAACAAAACGGCAACCATAAACTCGTACGGGAAGTGCCATTATTTTAACTTTACATTTCGAATTCGGCTTGCCGCCATTACTCAATTCAAAAATCACCGGGACCGAACCCTGAGAGTTGGATCGAGTTGGCCTAAAGATTTTGTGACGTCAATGACTCAACATAACAAACTAATTTATAGCAATTTGCATTTGTCTAAACCTGTTAGATACATTTGCGTTAAAAAAAGCGGAAAAGAAATACAAATATTTTCGTCGTAGTGGCACTTTAATCATCATATTTAGTAAACATATTCTATTTTGTCCCGAAGAGTCATATAGTTTACATAGTTTATAACTCTTCAGGGATCTTTTTGTCTGATTGGATCATCTGTATCATACTTAAGTAAAGTCGCACACGAGCCAGATGGCCCACACGGCCGGAGCTTAACCCGGTTTCTGTAGCATGAAGCGACTAGGAATATTGCTACTTCCCCCTGGATGGGATGCTAGTCCATCGCAGGGTTACCCCCAGCATTTTGTCGCCGGTACCCATTTATACACCTGGGTGGAGAGAGACAAGTGTGGAGTAAAGTTTCTTGTCTAAGGAAACAACACGACGACAGAGACCAGGCTTCGAACCACCGACCTTCAGGTTGAAAGTCCGACGCGCTAACCACTAGACCACCGTGTCTCCACAAACATTAATTAAAAAGCACCAATATTTTACGAGTAGCAACAGAACGCTTGTTTTGGGTGAAAATGTTAATGCCAACTCTCGACATACATGTACAAGGTGGTTATGCCCTCAGCCCTTCATTTACAATATAGAATAAATAAATTAAAACATACAAGCAAAGAGGAAAAAGATACAATAATACTAACACCCTCTCATAGCAAGCCCAAATGGGAGGGGGTTGAACGGGATGCAAGTACCCAATAAAAACGCAAAAAGTACAGACAGTGACATATGAAGTTATATTTAAAGTGACATGGTACAACCTGTGACGGGAACAGTCCCTTTTGAATTATAGATCAGGTACATCTATCCACTTTTATAAAAAAATATTTATAATAATTATTAGTAAATATTACCAGACCAGACCAACAGCTGACAAACATGTACGTGTAAATTAAATTTAACTGTTCAGCGATTTTGACTACAGGTTTGTCTGCAAGATCACTGAGCATAAATAAAGTAATACTAAACTAAACTACATTGCAGGTTAAAATGGTGGATCAAGAGCCGATGAAGTATTACAAGCTGCTCTCAACCCATTCAATGGATTTTTATAATCCCACTGATCCAAGATATGATGAAATGTGGTATATTGTAAGTGTTAATTATAGTAACTTATTTTAATCATTCTGAACCCCCCATATGACTGTGATTCAGGTTAATGCCAGAGCTATTATCAATCGGAGCATCAATCCTGAATCAGTGCATTGCATCTGCATAATTGTACATTCTTGAACATGCACAAGAAACCTTTACTGACTGACTTGTACTGCATGTTTGTTGATTGGTTGCTTGATTATGGATGATACTCCTTCATGTACTTGTAATGCTGTTTTAATTTTAATTATTATTATAACATCAACAGGGATCCATTTCATTTGTGATACTTTTCGGTGCCATTTTGTTTGATGTACATAGAATCTTCTATTAAACAGCCAACAGGCTCAATTTAATTTTCCTCAATTCCTGATAATTTTCGGCCAGGGACTAAACGTGGGGTAGGCCATGGTCTACCGGTGATTAATTTCTTTAAAAAAATCCTAAAAAATAAATAATTCATCTTTAATACCGTAAAATCTCGGTGTTGAGTTCCAGCCTTGTACAACTTCGTACAACCAAAAGACAGGGAGTTTGTATTAAACGGAGGGTAGACTATTAAAAGGTGCGTGTTTTTTTTTTTTTTTTTTTTTTTTGGGGGGGGGGGGGGGGGGGGGGGGGGAAATCCAAATCTGAATTCCTGAAAACAAAAACCGTTTTTTTCACTAAAATCCTAAGTGATAATGCATCCAGAAAATCCAAATCCGAACGTACCGGTCGCATCAGATAAGATCTAAATCAGTATTACTCATGCCTGGGAAAGGATTCGAAGAAAAGCTACTAGTGACAAGCAGTGTTCCATACAAATTTACTTGCCCCGCCATTGTTTCATGCACGATTGAAGTATTTGTATCTCGGATTGAAAAGTTCAGGTAAGATTTGAGAGTGATTTCATTTCCGTATACAAAGTCATTGCTAGTCAGGAAAACTTCATTTGTATACCAGTCCTTTGATCGCTAAGTTCAGTTGAAAGTAGAACATACCGTGCTTGCTGATCCCGGGAAGTTAAAGTTGATGAATAGCCCATTTCCGAGTTGCTCTTAGGGACGGACCAGTAGAAAAGTGATGGGGGGGTGTGGGTGATTTTTAGCTTGCACGAATTTTTTTTTTCGCCCATTGCTTGTGCAGGCTTTTTTTTTTTTGCAGGTGAAACCCTCTGCACGATTTTTTTTTCAAACAAATATTGCTTTGTTTGTCATTTACTAATTCAGTTCATGTTGGTAACAGTTAAAGTTTTAACAATCACTATAGTTTTGTATCAATGAACTTTTTCATTGTGTTATTGAATTTTTCATCAAGGGGACCCCTCTATTTTTATTGTGGGCACAAAGAATTTTTTTTAAATTAAACAAATATTAATGTGTTAAAAAGTTATTTAATATTGAAACTGTTTATGGATAATTACATGACAAAGTATTTTAAAAAATAATTTAAAATGTTTATACTACAATTATAAGAATACCTAAAATACTATGGATGGACTATAATACAGCTAAAAAATCTATCATTTGTAACAATTATGTGGAATAAAACTTTTTTGAATCTACTGGTTTTGCATGTTGGCAACTGAAATTTGCGCTTTCCGGCTATTGAATTGAAAATATGAATTCATTATATCACCTTATAGTTGTCATCTCATGCAGTGTGAGGTAAACACTTCAATGAACACTATCAAATGTCTTTAATTATAAATAATAGTATAGGAAGGCCCCAAGAATGTTTTGATTTTTTGAAACGCCAAGAGCCCTATTTTCAATACGCACTTTGGCAGCTTATATATGTTAAATAACTACCACAATAGGCCTTCTCCTTCTGCATGATTTTTTTTTCTTTGCCTTGAACTTTGCACGAATTTTTTTACCTGGCATTTTCCCTTGCACGAATTTTTTTTTTTGTTTTCTTTTCCCCACCCACCCACCCCCCCCCCCCCCCACCCCCCAATCACTTTTCTAATGGTCCGTCCCTTGGCATCCTCTTCAAACCGAGACCAAGTGCAAAACCATTCATATGGATATAAGTTTTATTTGCATGTGAAACAAAACTCATATCCATAGCTCCACATCTTCACTGACACAATAGCCACTCACTGCCCGGATGGGATTAAGTTATGGGAGAAATAATTTTGCTACCGTCTCAATCACTGTATCGATTCAATATCCCATCATTAAATACACATGGAGGAGCTAAGAATGACTTAAGGGGGTACATCTCCCCAAAACTCAGAAAAAACCCAAAACCTACATGCGCGGTGGTTGAGCACTGCTGCAAAGATGACCGTGATATGACCGTGAAAGGAGACGAAAAATTCCTTAACTTCAACGCCTTCGGACACGAAACTGAAAATTTCATATCATTTTGGATAATCTTGAAGGACGAACTCCCAGAAAGGTGAACCGTTCGGCAGATTTCCGGCAACAAACTTTTCGGAATCTCGAAACCGAAGCTGATACATGGCGAGGTAAAGTAAATAATAGCTTTATTTGCACGACTATATTGAGTTACAGTATGCAAAAGCTTACCTTTTAACAACGACAAAAGACAGTAAATTAGGAATATTAAATAATTACATAACATAATTTTGATTTGACGGAATTAAGCTATTAGGTAATAGAAAACACGCAGATATCATTTTCATTAAAAGTATAATTGACTTTTGATGGGCATGCGCATGGCTAGCGTGTAGTCACGTTTTGTGGAGCTCCCTTCGAAATTCGAGTTACATTCACTTTATATAGCTAGCAAACATAAAAGTTCCAAACGAAAGGAGAGAAGAAAAAGTAGCGGTGAATTCAGTGAGGAAAGCAGCACTTCTCCAGACGAAAAAAAGCCAAGAAACGAATCTATCGAAGAAGACGAGGAGGAGGCTTTAACTACGTTGAATATGGTGGAACAGATAAACGAGCGATTAGACCAAGTTCTCTCCCGATTTGGGGCACTAGAAATGAAACTTGAAAAGCTATAGATAGGATCGAAGTGAAACTACAAGAAGTAAATACAACGGTCTCCAAACTGGAGAGCAATGTGAGTACCCTGCATAGTGAGATCACACAACTTAAAGCGAAACTCGATGAGACCGATAAACTCACTCACAAGCTAGAGAGGAGTGTAGAATTTTTGAACGGCTCTGTTGAACAGGCGGACGAGCTGGATATAAATAATTTTAAAACTCAATACAAGCTTGAGACTAGCTTATTAAATCAAAAATTGTTGTATTTAGAAGCCTACAGTAGAAGAGAAAACCTAAAATTTGTGAATATCCCTGTGGAGTTAAACGAGGACGTTGATGGCGAAGGTGCGGAAAACACACGTGAGGTTCTGTGGAAGTTTCTGGAGGAAAAAATACACATTGAGGACGCCAGGGAAATCGAATTTCAAAGGGTGCACAGAAATGGGAGAAAGATCAGCAATAATCCCCGCCCGATTTTGGCCAGATTTCTTCGATTTACTGATCGTGAAATGGTGCGTAAAAAAGCGAAGGAACTGAAAGGAACAAATTTCGTAATCTATGAGGACCTGCCAAAGGAGCTGATCGACAGACGACGTTTAATGCTACCAAAATTAAAAGCTGCTAAGGAGCAAGGAAGCAGGGCCTACTTTAGCACATCGGAGCCAGATAAACTGTATGTAAATGGAACCCTGGTTTTGTAATAGAGTTCAGTTCTACATTCGACCTTATTTTGCAGCTTTCACCTACTTATATATTGCCATAAAAATAGTTTTTTTTCTAGGAATTTCGTTTTTCAGGGAGTTTTGGATCAATACTAACTCATTGAATTAGTACCATCGCACTAGAAATGCCGCGACCACATAGTATATGTACCATGTTTTTGTTTTTATGTGTGTGTTGTTTTGTATCCACTGGGGAAAATTTATTTTTTATTCAATCAAACCAAATGAGTACCATTTTTCGCTGCATTTTTCCTAGCTTAAAGCTCTATATTTGCCACTATAGTCTACCAGGGTAATTTAAGTGTCATGTCATTAAATGTCAGAGGGCTAAGAAATCAGGTTAAAAGAAGAAGTATTTTTAGGTTTTTAAAAGACCAGAATTACTTATTTTATTTTTTGCAAGAAATTTATTCAAAACCAGGTGATGAAACAGTTTGGAGGAGTGAGTGGGGAGGTGACATTTTCTTTTCACACGGCACAATTCATAGTAGAGGTGTTTGTATCTTAATTCAAAAACTCATTAATAATTCATGAGCACATCAGCCAATCACACGACGCAAATCGATCACGTGTATGAGCCTTTATACCTGGTAATCTACGGTCATTATGAAAAGCCTGGTGGCGGCTTTGATTTCAGTCACAGGGGAGTTCGGGGCTGAATGGGCAAACAATGCAATTATCGCTGAATTTTTAATGAGAATGATTTTAAAATGTCCGTGATATTTATATTAAGATCACACGTAATCTTTATATAAAGATTACTGATATGGGTAGTAATTGTTCAGGATTCTTAATGCAACAAATGGTGACTTTAATATTTTTGTGCAGTACTGTTTTACGAAATCTGGTCTTTCGCCATTCTATTTGGAATCTTCTCAACAAAAAAAAAAACAACAGTTTAACAAGTGAGCCGTTATTTGAATGACAACAGCGCCCTCGTGTAAATTGCCAGGTAAGCGACTGGTTCGCAGATGCAAGCTGCTCATTTCTACTCGTTCTCTAGCTCTGAAAAAAAAATTGTCAGCCTTTTTATCTACCGTACCTGACAACCTTAGTATAGAATTTTTCAGTAGATGTTTTCCCTCAGAACTATAAAATCCCAAAACTTTCGACAAGAGCCTGGAAGCAATGGTCACTTCGTCGAAGACGTGGCACATGTGTTGTATGCTAATCAGTCTAGTCTACTTGTTTTTCTCGTATGCTAATTTCCTCTTTGCACAAAAGCGCAATTGTTTTAATTCCGAAGGGACACGCTTTTGAAAGAATGTTTTTGAAGCCGTTCAAAAAACTCGCAGCACGTGTATTATCAGGTGTAAAAACTCTCGGCTTCGCCTCGAGTTTTTAAACCTGATAATACACTACTGCTCGTTTTTTAAACTATACTTAACCCCTTATATGGTCAGACGGTTAACAACTTTAACAAAGACCAAAATGGGAGAATTATCTCAGTGGACATAGCTTCTGAAGCAGGCAATTTATCTGTATGTAATATTTATGCTCCAAACAACTTACAACAGCAAAATGAATTTTTGCATTCTTTACAAGAATATTTAATGTCTAACACCGATATTGGGAACCTAGTTATAGGAGGTGACTGGAATGGTGCTCTTTATGCCATTGACAAAATAGGTGGGGCGGCGTGGAAGCCACATACTTACCGAAATAATATCATATCAATTGAGCGAACTTGAGCTTGTTGACATCTATAGAAAACAAAATCCGAGCAAACTGAGTTTCACCTATGAGTCCAAAGCACTCAATCTCAGCTCGCGAATCGATTTCTTTCTTATTGCTCAATCTTTAATTAAATGTGTGTCTTACATAGGAACAAAAGTCTCTATTGCTCCTGATCACAAAACTCATTTTGACTGTTACGAAAGAAAGACGCGGGCCGGGGCTATGGAAATTCAACAATTCTCTTGTAGAAGATGAAGAATATATAAAACTTATAAAAGAAAATTATCCTACCATAATAAATAAATACTCGGATGTGGAAGACAAAAGATTAAAATGGGAACTTATCAAAATGGAAATAAGAGCGCTTACAATCCTTTATTCCAAAAACAAACAAAAAAAGCTTCGTATAAAGGAACAAGATCTAGCAGACCGATTAGAGAAACTCGACAACCTCCTTTCCCAAAGTATCGATGTAGATGTTACAAGCGGAACTCAGCAACAGGAATATACTCGATTAAAACAGGAACTTCATCTCTTATATGAAAACAAGGGGAAAGGTTCAATTCTTCGTTCTAAAGCTAGATGGTCTGAGCAAGGTGAGGAACCAACAAAATATTTCTTTAATCTAGAAAAGCGGAACTATAACCGAAAAGTAATTAAAGAACTGAAACGGCCGGATGGAGATAATATTTTCAAAGAAGAAGACATATTATTGGAAATTGAAAATTTCTATAGAGATTTATATACGTCAAACCTTGTAGAGGATAAAAGCAGTTTATTTGAAAATTTTGTCAGAAATCTTGAAATACCGAAACTCCAAAATACGAAACAAGACGAATTGGGTGAAATCACTCTTAAGGAATGTAGTGATGTTTTGCAGACGTTCGCAAGTGGAAAATCTCCAGGAGATGACGGATTTACCTGGGAGTTCTATAACTGTTTCTTTGATTTGTTGGGACAAGACCTAGTCGATTGTTTTAACGCAGCATTTAAAGAAGGCGAAATGTCAATCTCTCAAAAGCGTGGTGTAGTTTACTCTAGTCCCAAAGGAAGACTCTGACCTAGCTGATCTCGCAAACTGGCGACCGATAACTTTACTTAATATGGATTACAAAATTGTGTCCAAAATTGTAGCCAGGAGAATAGAAAAAGTTTTGACGCGCTTAATAAATCTAGATCAAACAGGTTTCATAAAAGGGAGGTATATAGGTCAAAATGTCAGGTTGATAAATGATATTCTTGAGCAAACAAAACTTCAAAACATTCCGGGATTACTTCTGCAACTTGATTTTCGTAAAGCGTTTGACACTATTGAATGGGATTTCATCCAAAAGACAATTACGGTATTTAATTTTGGTGATAATATCAAACGATTGATCACCACTCTTTACACCAATTCAGAAAGTGCAGTTTTAAACAACGGCTTTTGTACCAACTACTTTAAGCTATCAAGAGGAGTGAGGCAAGGCTGCCCTTTGTCCCCCTATTTATTCCTTCTTGCGGTTGAGCTGCTAGCTTGTAAGATTAGACAAGACAAGGAAATACATGGTATAACTATCTTTCGGAAAGAATTTAAAATAGGCCATGCAATTCGCTGATGACACCACTCTCTTTTGCAAGAACACGGACACTGTGCAAAGAGCTATTGTACGATTGAATGATTTCGGTGATCTATCAGGTTTGCGACTTAATCCATCAAAAACAAAAGCAATGTGGCTGGGGCCCTGGAGGCATTGTATAGAAACACCTTTCGGGTTCAAATGGCCAAATGAGCCGATAAGAGCCTTAGGGATATTCATATCCTATGATGAAAAAAAAAATGACCAATACAACTTTGAAGAAAAAATTCAAGAAATACATACTATTCACGGCATCTGGCAGTCTCGAAACCTTACACTATTTGGAAGATGTCTTATAACTAAAAGCCTTGGCATCTCGCAGCTAGTACATTCCACTTCGATTCTTGATATCCCTAAAAAATGCATTCAAGATGTTAATTCTATGATATTTAAATTTATATGGAAAAACAAGAAAGACAAAATCAATCGCAAAGTCATGTTTCAAGACTACGACAATGGAGGTCTACGTGCGACTAGCATAGAAACTATGTCCAAATCACTCAAATTGGCATGGATCTCGAGATTTTTAATAAACGACCAAATGGGCAGTGAATCCTGGAAGGTTATCCCAAACTATTATTTCGATAAATATGGTGGCTTAAAATTCCTATTGCACTGTAACTATGATGAAAAGTTTCTCAAGCAGGCAAAATTCCCGCACTTCTACAAGCAGATGTTACTATATTTCTCTGAACTTAAAGCATTATATAATCAAGAATCCGATCAGGAATTGATCCTATTTAATAATAAAGAAATTCGAATTAACAGTCAAACCATCTTTTATCGGAGTTGGTTCAGTAGGAATATTATTTTTATCCACGATCCGTTGAAGGCGGATGGAAAAATTCTCTTTTACGCAGAGTTCATCCGAAAATACGAACTGAGCTGTAATTTCCTAACATACATGCAAGTTGTATCTGCAATACCTCAGACCCTCATTATTAAGGCAAGGATAAAATGTCTAGATAAAACTATTCTTCTTTCAGAATATGAGTTTCAGCTGTCTAGGGATAATACCATAAATTTACTTAAACTAAAAAACAGGGATTACTACTGGCTTTTGATAAGCAAGTATTGAAGGCAAGCGTAAAGTGGGAGAGAGATTTACAGTCAGACATGGTGCGGATTGACTCTTTTTTTAGTCGTGTAAAATATATTTCTAGAGAAAACAAGCTGAGAGAATTTTACTTCAAACTTTTGCACAGAATAGTTGTTACAAAGAGAGAACTGCATTTATTTGGTATTAAAAATGATATGCTTTGCATTTACTGTCGAGAAAATGATTCCATTATTCACACTTTTTCTAATTGTCAGTGGTCTAGAGAGTTTTCTTGGAAGTTATTAAGTGGTTTAACAAAGAAAATGGCACCTCTTTCTCCTTATCCCCAATGGAAATTCTTTTTGGCACGAACTCCTCCAAGACTGACGTGATTACTAATAATTTAAACTGTACTCTCCTCTTTGCTAAACATTACCTCTATACCCAAAAATTAGCACAGAAAAACCTATCTTTAGAAGAATTTGTAGTTAAATTAAACTGTCGATCTCATTTAGAAAAAATCCCTCTGCAATCTAAAACATAAGTATTATATAAATTAAAACATACTGTTAACTATTGAAGTTACCAAATGATTAGTGCAGTTTCTGACTATAAACAAAAATTGAAATTGCCAACGCCAACCCAGTCTCGGAATGTCTAGTGTAGTGTATTGTTGTAACATCTTGTCATGTATTCCTTTGTATTGTAACCTTTCAAATCGCTTGTTAAGTTAATGTTTTGCATAAATAAAATAAATAATAATAATAATAATAATAATAATAATAATAATAATTACTCATGCGCGAAGCGGCATGAGGTAAGGTTTCGGCTCCGTTTTTCTTGTTATTTTTATTATTATTATTTTTATTTTTTGTGTCACGATTTTGCATGCAAATTTATGCACGCATATTTTAAATTTTGCACTTCCGGTTGACGTCTTTGCCATTTACACTTCCTGTTTAGTGACTTCCGGCTATTCTCACTTCCGGTAAATGAGCGTTACTTAGGTGTCACGACAGAATCTCCTACAACCCTACATACATTACTATGTTCACGTTTGGTATATATAAGACTTACAAAAGTCACTGGCTTCATTGTGGTACAGCCTTCATGTCCACAACATACAATAGTAAACAACGTGGTTTTCAGGAACGATGACTGAATGAAAGGAGTAACTGTCGGACATCTTATCATGTTTAAAATATATCATAACATTTTCTTACGCATGCGCATGAGTAAAGGCTGCTTGGAGCCTCTTGTTAATTAACAAAATAATTGGAAGAGTTCATCAATTCTTTGATACTTTCTGTTCAGGATGTATTTTGAAAATCAGCAAGTGTTGGTAGATTTGATTAAAGTATTTCCCTCTTAAAGTTGAATATCCTGGGCATTAAAAGAGGAAATGAATTTCGTTTTTGACATTATTTGATTCGCATAAAGGGCATAATCTATTTTCTCTTAGGGATTTGATTATATGGACCAAGCTCGATCATGAGTTTTGGATTACCTGTCCTAAATTTGACTAGAGTTTCCGTCTCATTTGATTTCCTTGTATGATCTAGATAATGGGAGATTATGTATCGCTCCTTAAGAATATTGTAAAATTAATTCTAATTTCTTACAGTTCTATAAAGCATTTTTCCAGTAGGAAATATACTTTTGTTTAATAAGATTAATAATGTATGCTCATATTTTCATACAGTGTGTCCAGGTTAAAATTTTGTAGATCATACTATTCAACCATGTTTAATAAATTAGAATAAAAATTATTCTTTTAATTGAATGGAGATCTAATGATAATAAGAAAATTTGTTTCATTATAGAGTCGTTATTTTTGCTTTTAAGATATAAAATATAATCAAGAATTTTCTGATTTATGGTTAGAATGAGAGGGAATCGTCCTAGTTCCGCCCTACATGCTAAATTTGAGGTCTTGTCATTTACTTGTAAATAGCGTTTACAAAATTGTAATTGAACTTTTTCAGTTGAGGATCTATCCCATGTCTTAAAGTCTTGTTCGGTATATAAGCCCCAAGCTTCGTTATTATCAGCGAGGATTGGAGAAATCATCGTGTCAAAGATGTTCGATGCAAGGTTTGGCTTTAATCTACTAAGATCCGTGTCTTTAAAGAGCATGCATGGCCTTTTCTTTCAAGTGATCAATTGCCAATGTGAAATTTCCTGTTGATGGATTCGAAATTCGGGTTCCTAAATAGGTATAATTCTGAGCAGTTTAAATAGTTTCATTATTTATGTAAAACTAAGTTACAACTACCAGACTCTATATCATAGCTTTTGTTTTCTTTACTGAAATTAATGCTTAACATTCAAGAATTGCAATATGAAGACAATACTTGTAAACAATTTTGCAATCCTGTTTTGGATCTCGACAAAATAATTAAATCATCAGCATCTAAGAGAGAATTGGCTTTTGTACCATTTGGTAAAATGAATGGATCAGATAAAGTGTTTTCAAACGAAAAAGGTAACTTGCTTAGATATAGGTTAAAAGTAACGAACTTAAAATGCACCGTTGTCGTACACCTTTCGAGTATTGAAAGGAGCGCGTTTTAATGTGACCAATTTTCAGAGAACAGTTAGAATTTGAGTATAAGCTTTAAATGAGATCGTAGAAATGTCCTTCTACATAAATTTAAGTAATTTATATAAGAGACTTTCATGCCAAACTGGGTCAAACGCTTTCTTGCAATTGACAAAACAAGCATACATTTTTTTTCTCCGTGATAGAGAACATATTTATCTATTAATGTTCTAAGTGTTAGGACGTGGTCTGCGATGCGATTTTCTGTAGAAAACCAATTTGAGATGGGTGCAATACTCCTTGAGTTGTAGCGCAGAAAGGTTTTCCCAAACAACTTGAAACGCAAATTCCTCTGTAATTGGTTGGATCACTTTTGCCACCTGATTTATATATTGGTGCGATACGATCATTAGTGCCATTACACCAGTTTTTAGGCATATACCTGAATTTAGAATTGTATTGAAAAGTTCGATATATACAGGCATCATTCTTCCAAGACTAGCTTCAATCATTTGGTTCCTTATTATGTCAGAGAACGTTGATTTGTTATTTTAAAACTTTTTCCACGGCAGCGCGTATTTCATGTTCAGTGTGCAAATAGTCTAGAGAATAATATTGTTTTCTTTCCTGTTCCAAAAGTCGGAGTTCATTTATGATTTCATGTTGAATTGGATTAATGGGTTTATTTGAATGAAGATATTGGAAGTGGTTAAGCCAGCTCTCTTCTGAGATTGTTGGAGACTTTTTCTCTTTCATGGTATCATCCGTGAATTTTAAGCAATCTCAAAAGTTAGATTTGTCAGGGTTATTTGTTGCTTCCTCTAGTTGTGAAATCTTTTTTGCATGGTACTGTTTTCGTTTAGTATCAAGCAGGTTTTTGTATTCTTTTAAGACGTCATGATATCTCTCACGTAAACTGATATTTAGAGGTTCTCTATGTTTTTGATTTGATAATTTTCTGAGTTGATGTCTTTTAAATCTGCATTCTTTATCAAACCATTTTTGTTTGATGTTGGTTTGACACGTTTCCGCTTCTTTATTCTTCTAACTTTTAAACACGCTACCGATGTTGTGATCAGAATGTTTTCTACTTTATCCAGCGAATAGCTGACATCTTCATTTTGGATGCCTTCGTTTGTATTAATTATAGGGTTAGTTTCGTTTGATGCCCGTAATTCAAAAATATTTGATTGATGGTTAACATATAACATGTCACTATCGGATTATGATCAGATAAAGGTGATGGCTGTTTCACTATAAAATTTTCAATATTTGAATATGTCTTGTTCGCATATTGTATAATCGATTACACTTATGCCATTTCTCCCGTAAAAGGTAGGCCTTCCGAGGGAGTCCCGGTTTACTCTGCCATTTAGTATTCTAAGGTCACAGCTTTTGCAAATTTCAAGTAGTCTTTTGCCATGATAATTTAATTCATTATCAAACAATCTCTCTGAGTGTAATTAGAAGATTCTGCTGATTGACCGTTATGATGTTGCTTCCCTATTCAGAAACAGAATCTTGATATTTTTAGCTCTCGAATTAAAGTCCCCCAAAGGGTCACTGATCCTTGACAAGGAAAAAAAACAATATGTCAACTGAAGGTCCGGCCCGGCTAGTACTGGTTTGCCCTCCCAATCGCACCACTTGTCAGTGATTGTATCCGATCTCAATCTGAGCAAAGTACGAACAAATAAGCTAGTAGAAATCTAAAACACAAACAAAAAATGAACTGAAACCGGAGGGGGAAAAGACCCCGTATAATCTGAAAACTACTGAGGAAAGGGAGGGACCCAAACCACTAGCCGAACCGGACCAGGAGTCCGTCCTAAGACAAGCTATAGGGTGTATATTTAGATTACCCTTCTGGTACGGCGAAGCAAGTGGAAAGGGAGGAAACAATAAATAAAATAAAATATGAGAAGACCAAAGCATTCTTTATTAACAACTTGAAACAAGCTCATTTTCGGCTAACAACACCACTCCTAAAAATATGCCGAACTGAATGCGCAATCAAAGAGCACGGAGATTACCGTAAACAGAGCACATAAAAAACGAGTATTATGATATAAAGTAATTTTGCTCCACCTAATTAACATGTGTAACAAGGCTTTGTACACAAACGTACAACATAATAAACTTATAAACTACGGTGACTACTTAATCATTTTGATTTACCTTCCATGGTAAATATGTATTATTACGTTAACATAGCAGCTTTACAATAAACCAAGCGATGCGAATAAGCGGTCTTACATTGACTAGATTAATCCACATTCCATTCTCTTTCACTACGTTCAGCCGAATAGAACACATGTCTATGACATGCTAAATGAATACAATTGTATAGGGAGAGGCTGACCAACCGTACAAGCTTTATTCGATTTCATGCGAATCAAAACAATTTTCATTTTACAAGTATCATGAACACTGTAATATATATACATAGCCCAAGCCTAACAGCGTCGCACTTTGAACAAGCTTAACTAAGGTGAAACTTAACTAAGGTGAAACTTAACTAAGGTGAAAGGTTGGAAGCACAAGAATTAAGATTGACGAACGGGCTATTTTCAATTTTAGCAATTCTCAAAAACAGTATTACGCGACCGTCTGCACAGTACATTTTTATAAACCGTACAAAAGTTCACAAAAACAACTTTTCTCTGTCTAGAATAACTAGTACCACTAGTTTCCGAATAAAATACAGTTAATCTTTGTCAAAAATTGCCCGAGAAACTGATTTGAAAATCAAAAATTGCAAAAATACACAAACATATTTGCATAAGGCGATGCGAGTGAAGCTAGAACTGTACTATAAAATCAAAGTCTTGTTTTGTTTTCATAAAATCGCTTTTCAATCTATCTAATGAATGAACAAACACATAAAAATGGACAACACAATCTTCTTTCGAAAAAAAATATTCAAATCTCCATTAGTTTACGTTTAAAAGCAAAACGCGTACCATTTAATTATAGCTCATCGAGTTTAAGCTTTCTTCGATGAAATTCAAGAGATCGATACAACTGAATTTAAGCACGTTTTAAAATCAATTCTCCAAAACTAACAATAACACTAATAAAAAGTCACTCACAGATTGATATCAACATAAATTCTCATCGAAAACTGTAATCTGTTTTACCTTTAAGTTCCTCGCTTGCTTGGAAATTCAAATCTCCGCTTCTGGTTCTGAAATCCGCGTAGAAAACAAACATCTCCCGCATTGATAAAAACGTAATACATGAAGTTCCTCGAAGCAAGATTTTATCCCTGAAAGCGCGTCTTTTTCCACTAAAGCGGCTTCTGAGTATCCCTTAATTAGTATCATTGTCTTGAGTAGCAAACCGCGAAAAAATGCAGGAAAATAACGACTTTAATTCTCCGCTAGACACAACAAAACAACTAAAGTGTTTACCGAGCTCACGGCTGTGTGGCCGCGCGAAAAACAAAGCCTTGCTTTCAAGATCCCGGATGTTGTTCCAACACGGTGGGCGGACGGACACGCGCCCGCGAAACATTCCGCTAGCCATGACCATAAAAAATGACGGCATAGATTCTATGAGTATGGAGCTGCGCAGCCAGGCCTTCGGCCTGGCAAGTGCTCCGCTATAAAACAAAAAAGTAGTGAATATAAAAACCAAAGCGACTACACGCCGGACGCGAAAAACCGAACGATGCACGGAAACGTGTCCTCCAAACCAAGTGCGTGTTAGTCAAATAACTTCCCTGGAGGTTAAGGAAGAGCTACATAAGGGTATTAATTTACAGATAGATTAACTGATAGAATGGTAGCGAGCGGGGGGCGGGTGGGAAGCGAGCTTGTAAACTGGTGGCGTAATGAGTGAACGTCGTGGAAACCAGCAAGACAACTAGCTGGAGTTCCCAAAGGGGAATTGCGAATGACATTGCCATGAGGCAATGTCAAGAAATAGGAATATAAAAACAAAAGATCGAACTAAGGATTAAGAAATAAAATAGAGGAAGCAAACATAACGAAAGCTCCTCCCACACCAATTCTGGCAAAATTAAAACACCCGACCGAAAATAAAAACAACGGCAACACGCGAGCAACAACCAAACTGTAAAGGTCGAACACACGACCAGACATTAAAGCGAAGGTCGAATACACGCCCAAATATTTTATTAACGGTTGAACACACGACCGACGGCCTGACTAAGGTCGAAACACACGACCAAACATTTTAGTAAAGGTCGAACACACGACCAACAGCCAAACTACGGTCGAACACACGACCAAACGTTTTAGTAACGGTCGAAGACACGACCAACAGCCAAACTACGGTCGAAGACACGACCAAACATTTTAGTAACGGTCGAACACACGACCAACAGCCAAACTACGGTCGAACACACGACCAAACATTTTAGTAACGGTCGAACACACGACCAACAGCCAAACTACGGTCGAACACACGACCAAACATTTCTGTAACGGTCGAACACACGACCAACGGCCAAACTACAGTCGAACATACGACCAAACGTTTTAGTAACGGTCGAACACACGACCAAACATTTTAGTAACGGTCGAACACACGACCAAACATTTTAGTAACGGTCGAACACACGACCAACAGCCAAACTACGGTCGAACACACGACCAAACATTTAAGTAACGGTCGAACACACGACCAACAGCCAAACTACGGTCGAACACACGACCAAACATTTAAGTAACGGTCGAACACACGACCAACAGTAAAACTACGGTCGAACACGCGACCACACATGAAATGAAACCAAGTAGAACGAAACGCGTGATGAATGAAAGCAAAAAAGGCTACACTAAATACGAAGTACGCACCCCGGCTTGTTGAGCTGCGGCTTGAATTTGTTCAGGTTCTGCGACAGCATCTGGAACGGCAGCTGGGGGATCCGTAATGCAGAGCGACCAAAGCGACAGGATTAGGGCCGATAGGTACAGCTGGAATAGGAGCGGCCATGAGGAAGCTTCGGCGACGTGTGACTGAAAACGCAAAACAACGTGGCGTACGAAGGCCTGAAGCGTAAGAGCGAAAAGAGGCCGAAATACCCATAAACGCCTATTTAAATAGGGAATTTAATACGCTGGGGATCTGGAATAAGTCGCACCTATGTGTGACGACGCTAAGAGCACAATAACATTAATGCGAGGCAAGATTCGTGGTTATCGTGTCAATGAAAATACTCCCTGTCTTTAAGTTGTACGAAGTGGTACAAGGCTGGAATTATTTATTTCTTGTTTAGGATTTTTTTAAGAAATCAACCACCGGTAGGCCATGGTCCCCACCCATAATTTTCTCTGTTCCATCGTACATGTAACAACATCGATCACGAAAAAGATGGTAAGGTTAAGGTGGATCAACTGGGTTTTTTGGCGACACAACATCCCAAACGACGACTTAAGGACCATTTTAACGAACACTGCAGAACAGTTGACAACCCAGCTAACATATCTAAGCCCACTACAGTATCAGAACATTTCCTCACTAGCGACCATTCAGCTAAAGACATAATACTCATTCCACTCCAACTTATTTATTCTAATCGTGACGCTGTACGAAAAGCAAGAGAAGCATATCTCATCGATAGAGGCCTCTCTTGAACCTCTAGGAATGAATAAAAAAGATGAAATGTAATGCCATTATTTCCGTTTATATCTACTTCTATTTATATGTTACATGCTCTTCTATTTTCATTTCAAATCTCTTTTGTAACGGTTTTGTTTTGTTAAGCTTTATATCTTCAACGGTTACTTTTCCATTGTATTATATGTTATCATAGCATCATATTGCACGCTATACTTAAATTTAAATTGTAACGTCCTAGTTACCCTTAGTCATTATTTGTAATACCCTGAAGAAGAAAGGTTGTGCCTTTCGAAATATTGGATAAATTTCATTATATTCCTTCACTGTCGAATCAACCTTGCTTTTTTTTTTCGTTTATTGATACTTCACTGTCTGAGCTCGGTCAGGCAAGCTACTTCACACATATACTAGAGATGAAATAAACTTTCAAAAAAATTGATTGACATAGGTGTTATCATAACAACGATCTGATGACGTCACGGTTTTTGCATATTAGTAATTTTCTCAACATCTAGACCTAAACTTTTAAAACGACTGTATGCCTCTTATAGTCTAGATGGAAGTCTTCAAGACTGCAAAGTTTTAAAAAAATTCTATGGAAGCGTTTTTGAATAAAATTGGGTTGAATATTTTCCATCAAAAATTTAAAGATTCACATTACCTTCTGTTAATTCGTCGATGCCAGCATTTTCCTGACAAATTGAAACATTAATTTCACCATATATTATTAGTCGGTATTAGTATTATTAGTATATTTAGTATATAGTATTATATTAGTATTATTAGTATATTATTATTATTTCAGCCAAGCCTACCCGACTTATAAATTCGGTTGTGTTTCTCCGTAAGAAAAGTGTGTTTCAAGTGGTTTTCAAGTGGTTTGTAGCCTGCGGCTAAGTGTTAGTGACGTCATATCAGTTGACATAGAAGCTTCAAGCTCATGGATGAATTGGATTAGTATAGAGATAGTTGAATAAAAAGGAGAAGAGGAGTTGGTGTAATTTGTTTGCTTATGAAATGCTTATGAAATGCGCATTTACATTCATACATGCATGTCATATTTCAGAATATTTCAATGCAAAATGTTCAATTGACTTTCCTTTGTGATTTAACCTTAAACATGTCTGCTCAACGAAAAAAGAACCACGCAGTGGAATCATTACGCAAAATAAAAGTTACAAATTTGGTTCAATGAGGTAAAAAATATACTTATGAACATGAGAAAAATACAACAATGACAATGAATCGATCGAAAACTTACATTTGATGTGTGACTCGGAGGATAAAGCAAACAGAAAGGTAAAATTGACAATGACTTTCGTATCTGATGTGGTGAGATAATTGAGATTAAAAAAGAAGTATTTTGAAGTGTACTTAAACGGAAACTTATTGCATTCCGCACATAGAGGAAATACCGGTATTACAAAAGTAACACAAGGATAAAAAATATCGTTAGCGTAACAACGTCACAGATGATACAGCATTCCTTCTCTGTTGCTTGTTCTTCTGATCGGTGAGGGAGTTTAAAAGACAGATGGTCAATTCGTTCAAACAGTAATGAACCACAGTCGATATTTGTCATGGTCGCTTTATTAATTTGATGTCCATTTTGCGTCCAAATAACAATGAAACACGGTCGATATTTGTCAAGATCGCTTTAATCTTCAGGCCGCGATAAATCTTCACAGCTGGATGAGGATTATGTTTACATTCTCATAACATGACTTAATGTAGTGCAATGTTGCAGACGTGACAGGTTCGGTTTACGTTCACAGTCTAGAAGTTGAATTGGATTTTAGTGACCCTAAAGCCCGACTTTAATACTCGCAGAGTTCTTGTTCATGTCCCATAAAACTACAAACTAAACCCCGACCACACCGGATATGTTAAAGTGCGATACATTGGAGAAAATATTAGATTGATACAAGATCTGATGTTTTATATGGAAAAAGAAAATTGCCCTCTTTGTTGATTTCCGGAAAGCTTTTGACACCATAAAGTAAAATTACTTGGAGAAGGTTCTCAAGCACTTCCACTTTGGGCCAAATCTTCTACAATGGTTTAACCCTATTCAGACCGGGCTTTTTTGGATCTTCTGAGACCGGGGGGGGGCGGATTCCGCCCCCCCTTCGTAACTTCTACAGGAAAATAGGTATGGACACCAAATTTTCAGGAGACATTGTATGTCCGAAATTCTATCGATCCACATAATTATGTTGTCATGACAACTTCTATGACGTCACAATTACGTCATATATTGACAGTTCATTCACAGAAAGTGTTTGCCGTACCTATCTCTAAATTGTTTAGAATAATGACAATAATGTTTTCTCTGATGATGTTGGAAAACATTTTTAATGTATATATTGGTACTTGTATTTTGTAGCAACATGATGACGTCATCATGACGTCATAAAAATATATTTGTTTTGAGGTTTTAATTTTTGTAATTAAACCGCAATCTAAGGGAAGTATCAATTTTTCTTACTCTGTAATTGTTTAAACATTTGTATAACAACAACTTTTTATGTTACCATGACAGTTCATGTGACGTCATCATGACGTCAAATGTGCAAGAAAACGTCCAAAAGGCGAGAAATTGTATTTATTCTAAAAAATTCATAAAAAATAAAAAAAACTAAAATAACAAAAAATAAAGAAAAAACAACATTAAAAAAAAAGAAAATAAATTTCGAATATTTTTTGGAGCCGCCACCTTGGATCCGCCATCTTGGATCCGCCATCTTGGATCCGCCATCTTGGATCCGCCATCTTGGATTTGGTATATCGTATCCTGAGCACGGAATATGCGCTAAAATTACCCAAAATCACTCAAAATTAAAAGATTAACATTTAAATCAAGCAAAGAGTAAAAAACAAAAATAAAAAATATGCGATAAAAGGTAGAAAAAAGTGAAATTTGAAAGTACTACAAAAAAGCCTCTTTAACTACGGTTACCATGGAAACGCCTCCTTACTTTTTAATTTTGGATCAAGGACGACAACAATGCATCGTTTGGTGTTTAAATCCATAATAAAGATCAGTGTAAAACAGAATAACATAAAATAAACAGAGGAAATACTTATCTCTCAAAATGAGCTAAAAGCATCCGTCAAAATGTGGTTGCCATGGCAACGTCAAATTTTCTTTGACAACATACTTTCTGCCAAAATGTTCACAGATAAATTTTAGGAAAAGTCGAGAAGTTTCAAGGCTGTAGGTAGAAAGGCTAAGAAGTTATAAACGTTCAAAGTCGGCGCGGGCACTTTCCGCCCCCCCCCCCGGTCTGAATAGGGTTAAGACTCTCTATACCAACATTTCCAGCTGTGTCCTAAACAATGGACACGCTTCTCACTTCTTTTCATTAACACGTGGAGTTAGACAAGGCTGTCCATTATCGGGCCTACTTTTGCTATCGGTCTTGATCTTCTCGCAAGAGCCGTTATAAAAATCAAGATTTTATTAAAGGAATAGCAATAGGAAACAACGAAATAAAAATGACTATGTACGCAGATGATACCACAGCGCTTCTTAGAGATACCGAGTCCATTTCTCATTTAATAAAACCGCTAAATCAATTTAAAGCTGTTTCCGGCCTGGAAATCAACACTTCCAAAACTAAAGCTATGTGGCTTGGCAAGTGAAAAAACAAACGTGACACCCCTTTTAATTTCAGTTGGCCCCTTGATCCGATTTGTGCTCTAGGTGTTTTCTTTTCGTACGACACCACCAAAGCTGATAAGCTCAATTTTCACGAAAAGCTACGAAATATGGAAAATATTTTAAATGTTTGGAAAAATAGAAAACTCGCCTTGATTGGCTGAATCAACATAATCAAAACTCTAGCCTTATCCAAATTAATTTTCAATAGTTCAAACTTCAATTTACCCAACCACTTGCCTGATACAATCAACAACATGATTTTTGATTTGATTTGGGAAGTAAACCCCCCAAAATTAAAACAAAAACACGATTATAAAAAAAGTAACGGCGGCCTAAAAATGATCGACTTTGAAGTAACGGAAATCGCTCTCAAAATTGCTTGGATCAATAGAATACGTCAAAAATCCTACTCCTCTTGGAAGATTCTCCTTGAACATATCTTCAGACAACATGGTGGCCTTTCTTTCTTACTAAACTGCAGATATGATTTAAAGTTACTTTACTTACATAAGGTACCACCCTTCTATCATGCGATAATAAAGTATTGGCAGGAAAACAAACCCCTAATTTCTGAAGATAATACATACAAGCAGAACGAAATTATCTGGAGCAATAAATACATTCTAATAAACGAACGCATGATTTATTTAAAACAATGGCACCAAAGTGGAATCACGCATATGAATGATTTGTTTGATGCAGACCTTAGTTGCTTATCGCATGACAATTTTCAACGAACGTTTCATCTAAAAGTACCGTTTACAACCCACTACAGTTTAATAATTTCCATTCCACCAACCTGGAACCTAGTAGTTTGACTAAATTTGAAATGGTGTGTGAAAAAGTGAAGGGCTTGCTTTGGCCGATTGCGAGAAAGAAGCATTTGATTAGCGTGTGTTCAGCTGCTCTTGTTGCCATTTTTGTATGTAATTTGGTCTACGCCTACAAATGTGATGATAATTTGGAAACCGCGAGATAATTTTTTTTTTTAAATTTGACAATCTCGAGATTAATCATCAACTTATATGGCCTGCAAGGATATTGAAGACATGCAAGACAATAAAATAGGGCCTCCAATGTACCATTTTTTTTCCTGCAGATTTTGTGTTTACAAGTGAGCGTCCTCATTATTCACGAGTATTGTTTTCAAGTTTCATATGCACGTGCAAAACTTTAGCAAAAAATTATTTGAATCGAACACAACGCTCGATTGCTTTCCGAAGAATTTTCCGAAACATGCTAATAACTGGCTTGCGTTACGAATATCAATGACAACAGTACTGATGAAAACAACATCAGAAAGCAGTGTTTCTGCATTTCGTTTATAAATTTCCAAATTGGGATATGTTCTTGTCCTGCAATTTTAAAGAGACCCTCGGTATGGCTGCATTACAGCGTGATAACGCGACATCGAGTGCGTAATGTTATACTGAACAATTCTCATGCCAGCCATTAGCATGTTACGGAAATTGGCAACAAGAGCAGCTGAACGCACGCTAATCAAATCCTTCTTTCTCGCAATCGGGCAAAAGCAAGCCCTTCACTTTTTCACACACCATTTCAAATTTAGTCAAACTACTATGAGATGAAACTGCATTCCCATCGCGCATCGTTTTCTTTAGATATTAGCCAATTATGTCGATGGTATGTTTTAAACTGTATTTCTAATCCCAAAACTTCATCCCCAAAAATTTCAAAAACGCTCTCATACATTTCTTTTAAACTTTGTCCAGTTGAAGCCCATGGTCAAATCAATTAGTCCACTAGCGGGTTTTACATAAATTTCCCTCGATCTGATCTGGAGAAACTCCGCAACCTTGTGAATTTCGGAGGATCACCATTCCGTTGCCATGGAAGCACCGATGTAAACAAATCCTATACTCCCATAAAGTTCAGTGTATTGTGTGTTTGCATGCAAAGTGGCTTGTCTTTTTATACGCTACAACAAAAGATATGGCCCATTAAAATTGAAAGGGTGTGGACTTCAGAAATGGGTACGAGCCTCCTTAAATCTACACAAAATCCAATTGAAAATGAAAACGAGTCGCAAGAACCCCCTCCACCCAAAAATATTTCCACCCGTTCTGTTTATGCAGCAATTATAGATCATTATTTTCAACCCCCAACTGCTGAACCAAAAATATATTAATATTACGATATGGTTTCTCTAAAGAAACCCTAAAAAATGTCTACAACCTCGGCCTTCGTAACCACGCTCGAAACTAAGCTACAAATTTTCCAATATAAAATTATCCACAATATATTTCCAACTAAATGTTGCCTTTTTCGCATGAAACTATGTGATTCTAAAATTTGTCCGTTGTGACAAACGCATCCACAAACACTATACCTCATCTATTCTTTCGATGTTCTGTAATTTCCAATTTTTGGACTGAATTCCAGGACTGGTGGTTCGAAAAGTGCCAAAAGACAATAACTCTTACCGAAGGCAACATCCTTTACGGTTGGCATGACAGCGCCACAGAACTTAAAAATATTTTAAATTACACTACTCATGTAGCCAAGTATTTTATTTTCTGCACTACACAGTACTGCGATAATGTACACTGACGACTTTCCTAATTTTCAAAAAAAATTAATTAGATACAGTAGTATGTAAGGAGTCAGTCAAATTACGTTTTCCCTGAAGACCTAAAATAAGCCGCCAAACGCCCGAGTTACCACCCCACAGGGCTTATTGCATTCGCCCTGTGGGGTGGTAACTCGGGCGTTTGGCGGCTTATTTTGGGTCTTCAGGGAAAACGTGAATTTGCCTGACTCCTTACATACTACTCCGGGCATTTATTTTTTTAAGCTGTTACAGACCCTAATAAACCGTCATTTGAACAACTGGTGCCGCGTTATTGCCAATTGGAGAAAGGTAAAACCCTTGTATACACGATGGGACGTGGAAGAAAAGGCGTTGTTACTCAAAGCAGAAAAAAGATGACAAGAAGAAGTAAAACAGGATCACAATTCTTTCTTTCTGATCAACAAGAACCCATAAGATATGTAGATCATGTTGACCCCTACGCAGAACAACTATTACAACAAATGTCACCAGCACAGCTTTACTGTCTTATGCTTCTAAGACAAGGAAACCTTTTTTCATCCGTTGATAGTTCCTTGCGTTCGTCCCCCGGAGGAGATTCCTGTGCATAACTGGCTCGGTTATCACCAATTGGAGAAATCATACCCCGCATATACCAACCCACATGGCGAATGTGAAAGCTTTCAAGGCCTTCCTTAAATCACGCGAGATTTAAGTCTGGTCTGGTTCAAGGAGCGAAGAATGGGTCAAAGCCAGACAAAATACAATCGGAGCCTCGGAGATCTCTGCCTTGACCGGGTCTTCGCCATTTGAGAGTCAGTCAAGTCTAATTCGCAAAAAGGTAAACCCTATCGACATGAGCAAAAATGTGGCCTGCGCTTGGGGCACATTGTTTGAGTTTCTAATCCGTGAATACTTTGAGAAGAAACATTCTGTCAAAGTTTTCGGATGTAAGGGCTCTATAAATCTTCCAAAGGGGCACCCTCTTTTTGGAAAGGTTTCTTTCAGCCCAGACGGATATTTCTCACACAAAGACGAGACAATTGTCTTGTTAGAGTTTAAGTGCCCTTACACCAGAAAGATCACATACAAAAAAATTCCTAAACAGTATCGTGATCAAATACAAACAGGTCTTGCTCTCAGCGGGAAGAGAGTTAACAAAGGCTTGTTTGTAGATGCCTATTTCAGAATGTGTTCTTTGAAGCAGCTTGGCCTTAGCCTTGAACATAATTCCTTTCTAAACAAAGGGGTTGTACACAAAACGAAAAACCCATCAGCACGTGCATGTGGTATTTATCTTCTATCTTCCAAACAAAAAATATTTCCAGGTCAGACAAAATTACTTGACCTCGGCGCAACAAAATCAACAGCTATGTTTGAAAGAATTATGAAAGGAATTTCATCTGGAGATTTCGTGTGTAGCGGCGATTGGTTTTATATTAGCTATGATGAGTATCAGAAACGAAGCGATTTAGATTTTTTGAAGGAAATAAACAGAATGACATTCAGGGAAGCTTGGCCTCCAAACTATTATAAGACAGTTGCCTTCTTTTCATGGAAGCTCCTTGATGTATCAACAATTTGGGAAACAAAACAATTAAATTTCTTAGAAACTATTCACGAACCGATCAACCGGTTTCATGAAAATTTATCAAAACAAAAACACCTTGACAAAACCATACCTGGTGAAACTTTTGAAGACAACATCGGCGATGACAGTGCCATGTTAGAAGCCTTTCTTATTGAGAAAGCGACAACTTTTACTCAAGATCTTTGAAAGCATTGTTCCATAAACGGTCGTTTTTAATTATCATATTGTTTGACATCTGTTGCCTTAGGTAATTTACAATCGCTCGTTGCGGGTCTTCAAGCGGCGTTGTAATGTCCAGGATTTTGTAGAGCACAAACGTATAAGAGATTCTCGGAAGCCGAGCTTCTATAAGTTTGAAGATACGTTTCGTGTTATCAATTTGGTCGATAGTCAATCCAATCCTTTTGTTAATTCGTGTTAAAGCGTACCCAAACGCATAACACCGTGCCGACTGCCTTTGTCTTGGTTTGTATAAAATGTTTTGATCCGTATATGCCGGAGCATAATCCTCTAGCACTTCCACACGACCGCATTTTTTGCAATAAAGTTCACAAGAATCGCTTGATTGTAAAAATGGGCCGTCGCAAGAATAACAAGACAGAAATCTTCGGGCCCAACGTTCACGCTGCAAGGCGTTATAATGTTCTTGTAGATATTGTTTCCCCATCTCTGCCAACCCCATATCTTCGTAGATATGGCAAAGTTTTTCCGGCAGGCGCAAGCGGTGTATTTCTTTCCTATAATCACCACCATATAGCGAGCGAAGGATGGCAAAATTGTGTTGTTTGTCAAGTTCATTGAGCCGTGCGGTGAAGTCAGTCATGCTTAAACATTATAATTGTTTTTTTCAATTTGGCGATCTTGTGACTTCCGGTATTTATTATGTAAAGCCTATATTTAGAAAAATACAACTTTTCGGTTATATTTGCGCATGCGTAGTTCTTTATGAGTTACCACATGTGAAAGCACGGCAATTCGCTCGAATATAAAAGACCTGTTCGCACCATATATTATAGTAAGTCTGTAATTCGGTATAGCTCAGGGAGGTGTGGCTGGCCCCCACTGAATCCTGCTTACGGCTAATGCGATGTCAGACCAGGGGTAGTGGGGTTGCTGCGTCAGTTAGTGACCCCCTGGTGAACCAGCCCCGGCCCAACTGATACAGGGGGGTGCTCGAACAGAGATCTCCTAGGAGAACTCGACCTCGCTCCCAGAGGCTAAATGGGAAACGACAACTCCCTTGTCCGGAGTTAAGTCCTAGCCTAGGCTAGGCAAAAACGAAACAGCCACTAGAGCACCCCCTGACTAGGGTTTTGTCCCTTTTCGTTATGTGTCACGCAATGTCACGCGTGACAGTCACGCACAATGTCACGTCATGTGTCACGCTTTGTCACGCAATTGCGTTCTTTTGTTAGATAAAGCGAGAAACCCGAATTTAGTCTTTCAAATCTGACTTGGACACAGCGGTAAGACGATTGAGTTTTTTTTGAATCTTTTCTTGTTCTTCCTTGCGGATTTCTTTTCTGATCTTGTCAAGATCTGGCGTTTGAGTTTGAGTTTGTTTGTTTTGTGAGGGTTTTGCTTCACCAGAGCGTATTTCGTTCTTAAGTTCATAATAGCTCTCAACTTCACGGAGGATTATTTTGAATTCTGAATCGCTGATACGCTTGTCAGTTAGAGCTTTTGAAACCAGCTCAAAGACAGAGTTTCGTTTTGCAAGGGCGAGTGTGTATATTTTCTCGTGTTTAGTAATTTTTCTCTGAAGCCGCCTGTTAAGCATAGTGAGGCTGGCCGCTGAAAAACCTGAAATGGCAGCTAAACCCCCAATAACGGGGCTGGCGACAAGCCCAACTCCGCTCATAGCTGTGGCGATTGTGGCTGAAGACAAGCCTGTAGAAATGAAACCAAAACTTACTGCTGTTCCGTGAACAATTGTATGTGTTCGCTTGTATTTCTTAGCAACTTGTCTGTAATGATTAGCCTCCGACTCAAGCTCCTTTTGCAAGTCAGAGATTTTTTTGAGTCTGAAGTCTTCACCGTTGGATAAGTCTGGGTAAAGTGATGGAGTTTCGCTGTATTCAGGAGCTGATGGCAACACGTTAGCCGAGCTCATCATCAGGGGTATATATAATATATTTTTTAATTGATCTCAAGTTCAAATTCTAATGAAAGTCCATGGAAGTCAAAGAGGTTATTGTCTACGTCTTTGACAGACAGTGTTATGCTGTTTACATAATCTCCAGAGGAGGTGTCACGTAAGACATGCTGTTGCATTGGATGATAGTTAATTTTCTCGTATGGTTTACCTTTGATATCTAATCTGGCCAAAACACTTGAAGGTTTTCCGTTGAAAAGATTTTGTTGTTTGTCAATAATGTCACAGTGAACAAAGTAAGTGTCTTGTGAATAAAATTTTCTAACTAGAATACTTGAGTTAGCTTGGGAGACAATGCCGAATAGCGCTTTTAGATTATTGGACATAGTAAATGTATATTTATTTTTTGGGTTTAAGATCCTCATAACACCAAGAGATGTACGTGTGTCTACAAGAACTTCTGTATTCTCTTTTGCGAAATTTTCGGTTATGGTTGTTGCCATGCTCTCTGGAGTATAATAACCAGATGTAATGCTGACAAAAGTTGGGTACTGTGAGTCAGTTAGTTTAACAGATATTTGTCCATTTTCTTTCAAATTATACCACGAATTGTAGAGCGAGCAAGCTAGAAGCCGGATGTAGCTCGGTTTCTGAAGCGGGTGATCGAAGTAGATGGTGTGAGGGTTCGAAGGCGCGACGATTGTCAACACAACCATTGTATATATAAATATATTTATATAATCATGTTTGGCAGACGCCCTGGCGGATTTAATCCTGGTTCAAATCTCGGTCTAGACATTGGCGGTCACGATTACGGACCTCCGCCCCCGTTTTTTCCTCGTCCCCAAAATCCCCTCTATCCCCAACAGAGCAGGTATATTAGAAAAAAACAACCCACAGTAAACCCACAACTGGCTTGGATGAGTTCTCCGGAGGCTGAAAAACTCTCTACAGCTGCCAAGGCTAAGGCTATCTCAGACTTCAAAAGGCGTTTCCCGCATGCTGATATGTCAAGATTTAAAACAGAAGTTTCTTTCGACGAAAAGCACAAAGCCTCAGCAGTAGTTCTTTTCTCAGAGGGACATGGCTCCTGGGCTATGCCTTCATACATACCGCACAAGAATTGGACACAAGACCTGAAAGACGCCCTTGGCTTAGAGTATATTGGCGGTTTCCCTTATCAGTTGACGTTAAACCGAAACACACAAAAACCAATCCCGGCTGTTGATTTCTCCACCTCAATCGATAAAGACATGATGATCGGCTCTGTCTTGAACAATGAAGCGCAAAAGATCTATGTCACGCCAACTGATTATTTCACAACGAAATACAGAAACATTTTCAGAGACACACAGATTACGTTCACAACCGCAAAATATGGGAGAAAGTGGCTCGGCGGCCCGCATATGAGTTTCTGGCCACAACAACTAAACTTTGCTCTGTGGTGTGCAACAACCGGCTGCGGGATCTCGCGTGACCTTCTGTTTGATAAGAACTCGACTCTCTCCCTAACCCCGCAGCTCCGATCATTTTACAGGTTTCACGTCTATTTCACAACAAGACGAATACTCTACAAGCTTGGTGGGGAACAGAGCGTGAGTGCTTTGCCAGACGACCCCACATTCAACCAGAAAGACAACAAGTTCAACATCGACGCATACAAGAGGATTTGCTAAGAGTTCGGTGTAGACCCCAATTCTGACTTCCGTTTCACATACGGCAAAAACCACGGTCTTGGCAATGTGTACATTTGGGTTACTGGTGAGGGCCCCTACTCTACTGATTACGACTATCCTGATCCCGATCTAGCCCTGTTTGATGACGAGCGCGTCACAGACAGAAAAGACCCAAACTATCGAGCAAACGGCATATACTTCGTTCGTAACGACCAGGGCGCTGTTAGTCAGTTCGAGCACTTTGTGCCTAATTATGCACAAGGGCTAACACAGCCAGGGCTCGCGCGTATGAATCAGTCAATCGAGGCCTTTGTGTACTGCATTCTGGGTGCACAAGCAAACACTCGCAGCAGCATTCTTGGGAATGGAGGCCGAGCATTCGAAACGCAGAGAGTATTCCTCACACTCTTAGAGGACGCCATAAGACTGAACGACATATCTAAGAGCGTACAGCATTATCAGCAGGCCATCCAAGCAACGAAAGTGTGGCTAAACTTTGTAGTGGCCCCTGGGAGCTGGCTGATGCCGTCACGCATGGTTATCAACACAGAGAGCGTGGTGGGGTACAATAACAATCTTATGCAGGCAACGCAAGGGATGAAGCTTGGTGTTAACAATGATGTCAATCTTACCACAAAAAAAGCCTCCCTTCGCCCCATGGACGGAGGGCCGACAAAGATTAATCCACCAAACAGCCACCCATCGAACCCGATTCACAAACAGGCGACACAGGCACAGGGTATAGCTCCAAAAGACCCAAAACCAGTCCCCACACCAACACCAACACCAGACCCCACACCAGAACCAACGCAAGAGACTAAGATCGAGCCGCATCACGTAAACAAGGCGCTCATTGGTGTGGGTGCGCTTGCTTTAGCAGGCTTTCTTGCCTGGATGAGATAATTATCTCCTGCGCTTGGTGATCCTTTCAATCATAAAGCCTACAACGGCAAGGATCAGCAGCCAGGCGTGCTCGCCAAGGAATGAGATAACCTGACCGGCTGTTTTGAAGATAAAGCTCACGATCGAACCGATCAAGCCTGGCAGAATGGAGGCAACCTTATTTCCTATTTCTTTAAGCCCATTGCCAATAGCCTTGGTGCCGGCCTTTAAACCATTCATTGCAGCAATCGTCACAGCGCCTATGACTAGACCTGCAGCCAGAACAACTGCTTGAAGGGTCCAGCCATATTTCTTGAATATCTCTTTGACCCGTTCTCTCAAAGGCATGCCCCTTTCTCTCTCCTCGATTTCTGTATTGACTCTTGCCAGTTCTTCGCCACGTTCTGCAACTCGGGCTTCTGCAGCTTCTCTGTCAGAGGGAGAAGTGTTCTCATCCTCTATCACGCGTCTGTCTTCAGCGTTTAGTTGTTCAAGTTCTTCTTTTTGTTGTTTTAGTTCATCAAGCGGCTTTTTTGCGTCTATTTTTGCACTAAGTTCATTTATGTTACTGTTTATGTTATTATTGTCGCCCGTGAGTTTATTGATGTCTTCTTGTAATTTTTCTGCTTGTTTTGCTGTTTTCTGAAACTGAAGCAGTTGTTTTCTTTTATTTTGATGCTCAGATTCAAGCTTTTTCTTTTCATCTTTCAGCCTTTGTATTTCTTCTTCATTAAGTGTCCCATGCTGATTTTCAAGCTCCTGAATCTGGTCATCGGTCTGTTTTATTTGATTTCTAAGTTCGTCCATGTCTTGCCCAACCTTGTCTCTATCTGCGATCGTTTTTTCCATTTGTTGTTTTTGATTTTGTTTTGCTTGCAGTTCTTGTTGTTTTTGTTTTAGTTCTGCCTGATAGTCTTTCATCTGATCAAACATTGACTTTCCGAGATAACTTTTGATTTCTAGTGAAAGCTGCGGGTTTTCCCTTAGTTGGCGTGTTACTGCGTTTTTTGTAAACACAGGATATGCCTTTTTTCCACTGCCAACCATTTTAACGTACAGCCTCGGATTTGTGCCTGTTCTATCTGTTTTGTAAAATGTTTCGATAGCGTCTTTATTCGCATTTGGGTACATGTCTGTGAGGTCTGCCCAAGGCGAAGCTTGTCTTGTTCGTTTAAGCCGCTGGCTTAAGTCATCACCCGCAAGCAGAGGGTCGGTGTCATCTAAGCCGCTCTGTTCGTGAGGCATTGTATGCATTTCATGTTGTTCACCGCCATGATATGGGGTGGATGTGCCGCCCGGTTGAAAGGGGGTTGTTGTGTCAACTTCTTCTTCTTCGTCGTCACCATCGTGGTCTATATCCCAGTCAAGCCCGATGTTTTCGTTCTCGCCAGTTGGATCATAGTCATATCCGCCTTCTGCCATGATGTATATAAATATAAAAATAAATTTATATATATACTCTGGCTATGGCCGTGCAACCCGTGCAACCCAACCTCCTCCCAACTAATGCCGAGAAGATTCTTGGTGCTATGAAAGCAGAGCGCACCGTAAAGCGCATCACCTTTGAACGCACTTCAGCCAATCCCGGCGAGACCCTGTACGTTACGGTGCCCAAGCTCAACGAACATGAGGTTATCGTGTCGGGCTCGCTTGCCTTGCTCTTTAACATCGACCTTGCCGGCGGCTACGCAAACAACTATCTTGTACAAAATGTCTCCAGAGCACTAGTTGACAGGCTTGTTGTGAAGTTTGCCGCCACCACTGTCCAGGACACCGTTGGGTACGATATTTACAAAATCTTTGAGGATCTATTCCTCTCTGTTGATAAGAGAGACAACATGCTCCCTGAGGGCATCCAGAGTGTAGACTTGAGTAAGATTCGCTCTAGTGCCGGCGACAAGAAGACCTCTGGCGTGGATGCGGAAAACAAACTGGAGACCATTTACAAAAACAAATACCGCATCAACCTTGACCACCAGATTATAACAGACCACGGCGTCATGTACCCACAGGCACTCTACAACGATTTGACATTCGAGATAACGCTCGCCCAGGCTTCCCAAGTTGTCAGGGGTTCAGATACAAGCAAGCTTGTCTACAAGTTGACAAATATCCAGCTTGAGTACGAGACAATCCGAAGTAGGCAGCTGGCTGACGAGGCAACAAGTGTATACTCTAGCGGAAAGGAGTTCGCCTACGACCATATCATGCGAGAGGAAGTGGTCCCCTTCTCGAAGGGTTCAGACGCTAGGTTGAATCTCAGGGTGAACCCGCAGCGCAGGTCGCTGAAAGCCATCCTTCTGCTATTCATCGAACCCTACACGGCAGGAGCCAGGGACTCAGAAAAATACTTCAACCCAGACATCACTAAAGTTAATGTCACCATAAACGGCTCTCCCAACAGGATTTACAACGAAGGCATCAACGGGACCGATATGTGGCGTGAGGTCAGTCGCCTCTTCAAAAAGAGGGGTGATGGCAGGCCCAACATGAATCTAACAAAATATCTCACTGGCAACAAGTTCGGCCTCCTTATCGACCTTAGATCAATGGCTGATACAACCCTACATGGCAACGGTCAACGCCTCGTCAACACAAAGGACGGCGTACATCTTGAGCTCGAAAGGACAACCTCCGGCTCGGGAAACGTGCACTGCCACATCTACACCATCAGCGACTCACAGATGAACATCATTGATAGACAGCTGCAGGCGGTTCAGTACTAAACACATATATACACATAAAAATATATAGAGAATGGACCCACGAAAGCTGCCATTCAATGCCCTAATTATCGGCCCGACTAATTCTGGCAAAACACAATATCTTCTGAATCAGCTGCGTGGCCCCTTCAGGGGCAAGTTTGACTATATTGTTCTCTTCTGCCCAACATTTGTCCACAACAAGACCTACGACGGTTTCGTGGACCAGGAGCCACGCATTTTCGTGATAGACTGTCAGCAGCATGAGATTGAAGCATGGTTAACTTTAGCCAGTTATTTCTTCGACGGGACAAACACGCTCTTTGTGCTGGATGACTGTGCTGCTTCGAAGGATGTGAAAGGTCGCACGAGTCAACTTGTGAAACTAGGGTTCAGTGCTCGCCACAGCGGCTTGTCAGTGTGGGTGCTAACCCAACAGTTAACCAGCATTGCGAAACCCTTTAGGGAAAACGTTGCAGCGATTGTGCTTTTTTACACCCCATCAAGCAAAACAACGAAGGCCATCTTCGACGACTATGCCGGTGAGCTTGAACAACAAGAGTACAAAGAGTTGATTGCAAAATTAAAGGGGCACAAGTTTTCTCATCTAGTCTTCTCTCTGCGACATCCCTATGGGGTTGAAGTGAAAATGTGAAAACACATATATACGCTGAACCATGAACACCTCAACCAGTATCCACAAGCTCACGGTCTTTTCACAGCTTCTGGGTGAATTACAGAGTCATGCGGAGGAGATGCAAATACAGATAATCAAAACCGCTGGCGAGGACGATCTGCGCCTCATGCTTATTAGTCGATATCCTTTGAAAGTCACTGTGTGCCCAGCCACCATGACGGGGCTTATACGTGAGGTTGAAAGTCTTTTGCCTGACATCAAGAGAATAATTGAAAAATAAATACATAATAATATACGCAATGGCAACAAACCTCCAAGAAGACATGGCCGCATTTGATAATGAAATCATGCAGCTGCTAGAGGCAACCCCTGACAGCTCCTTGCCATCAGCGATTCCTGAAGTCTTAACAGGTCCAGACACTCCAGCTCAACGCGAGAAACTGGCAGTCCTTGTTTCAACCGGCAAATCAAAAGAGGCCATCGGTGCCCAGCTCACACACGAGCAGGTGAAACGCCTGACAGATAAACAGGTTGAAAAGTACTACAAAAGGTATGAAGCCTATGTCGGTAACAAGACGGCCGAGTCTCTGATTGACAGCGTTATAATGTTCGCAACCAAAGGCGCCGGCATGGTTGTTAAGATTGACGATGTGGAGGCCCTGCAGAAAGAACTAAAAAATGACTACATGATTAACCAGGAGCTTTCATCTCTTGCTGGAAACCTTGCACTGCGTTGTGGGCGCTTCTTGGTCTTGGCTAATGCTGTTTTGATCACTACAAAACACATCGACTTCAAAAAGGAGCCAGAAGAGTTGCCACCTGTACACCCAAGCAGAGACGGTGAAGGTTATCCACTCGAGGGTTTTGATGAAGTTGACACATGTTTTGATGAAATTTTTGACACATAATCTGACAGGAACCTGGCAGAAACCTGGCAGGAACCTGACAGAAACCTGGCAGAAACCTGACAGAAACCACGAAGGTTTGAAAAAAAAATATACATATATACACATGATGGCTCAACCCCTCGAGACGGTACCTGAAGAAACAGTCGCGCCAGCAGCACCCACAAACAACACGCACGTTACCTCTGATACCCCAAAGACTGCTCCAGCCAAAAACCCTGGTCGTGTTGCTTCTGGCAAAAGGCTTGCTGAGCGCAACCGCCTGGCAAGAGAGGCAAAAAAACAAGCACAATCACAAGGCTCTAAAGCATCAAATGAGCCTGCCCCAAACTCGGCACCCCAAAACTCGACAAATGAAGAAGCTAGCAGCAACACATTGCTCATTCTTGGTGTTGCTGGGGTAATTATATCCGCTTGGGGCCTATATTACCAACGCGAGGCCATTATGAATACACTTAGACTCAAATCCCCGACCCCAGCCCCTGCGCCGGCAGTGGTGAATGAAGTTCAAACTCCCCCACCACCGAGACGAAGAATTCGCGAGATGGAGTAAAAAAATCTTATATATACAATGGTAAATCTCTTTCAAGGCTTCGTAAACGGGGGTGCAATCGGAGGTATTCTTTTTGTTATGCTTAAATTCAACATTGTCGCCCTAAAAACAGTTTGGCAATTAGCAACACAACAGATCAACGAGACAACGCATAATGAAGAGTCGACTGAAATTTAAAATCTTATATATACACCATGTCTGACAACAAGCTCGTGAAAGCTGTTCTTGATGCGGCCACAATAACTGGTCTTGTCGCAAGTATTGGCTGGGTTGGCAAAAAGGTCGTCAAGGAAAATCTCACAGCCGACCCCAGCTCGAGTCTCATGAACTACGTGAAGTTCACTGCTGCCATGGCTGGGAGCATAGCTCTCAAGAAATACCTCGAGGACCAGAAGATCCTCCCTGCCTCAATGTAAATCATATATATATATAGCAATGGCCTCAATCGCTATTATGGTTGGTGGAGCAATTTTGAATGCCGCTGCTTTCACTGGGGGCAACTATCTCGCAAAATATCTTTCCGGCGACAGTGGGAAAGCCGCTCTGGATGAGAAGATCAGACACGACAAGGCGTTAGAGGCCTATCAAACGGCCTACGCTAAATATCAGAAAGACCGCACAAAGCTCCTCGACTGGATTGCCAGCAATGATCGGATCAAAGATCAAGCGAAACACAACTTTCAAGACACTGACCAAGCTCTAGTGCTCTACAACCAAACACATCGGGAGCAGCAAATAACACTCCCCAAAGAGCCCGAGTTCTCTGACTTCTATAAACCAGGCCCACAGCAGAAACAAGGCGAACTCTTGTTTATCGGCACTGGCGCGCTCGCCCTTGGCTATGCAGCGTTTCGCTTTCTGTAAACACATATGTATATGGAGGCGAAACTCTCAAAGGTCTATTACGGCCCCAAAGGCTATTGGAAAGGACTTGCCGCTGTCAAAAAGCTAGCTGCAGCAGCCAAGGTATCTGAAGAGGTGGCAAAGAAATGGCTCGTCAAACAAGCCCTTTGGCAAGTTTACCTCCCCGCACCACGCCATATCCCTCGGCCCAAGTTTGATGTCCAGACTCCTAATGCTGTGCATCAAGCGGATCTACTTTTTTTACCTCACGACAAACTGCCTCATGGGCGAAAGATTTACAAATATGCTTTGACAGTTGTTGATGTAGCTAGCCGTTACAAAGCAGCAGAGCCCTTGACTTCGAAAGAGTCTGATGAAGTTTCGAAGGCGCTTACACGTATTTACAGGCGTGGGCCTTTGAAATGGCCACAACTATTACAAGTCGATCCGGGGACAGAGTTTATGGGGGCTGTGACTAAAGAGACTGGGGCTCATAAAACAACCATTCGTCGTGGACGTGTTGATATCCACAGAGACCAAGGGATTGTTGAAAGATTCAACAGAACCCTGGCTGAACGATTGTTTGGTTACCAGTACGCAGTTGAAATGAATCTGCCCTCTGGCCGTTCGACTGCTTGGGTTAAAAGATTGCCAGATGTTATCTCTGCCTTGAACAATGAAGTAACCAGATTAACTGGAAAGAAGCCTGCTCAAGCAATCAAAGAGAAAGCAACATCAGCCAAGCCCGCGACCCCATATTTGAGACCTGTGGGCTTCTACGAAAAGAAGCTCCCTCATGGAGCCCACGTGAGATATTTGTATCAGCCTGGCGAACTTGAGGGAGGTAGTCGACGGGCAACTGATCCAATCTGGTCTTTGAAAGTCTACAACATCGAGAAGGTTGTCACCAAACCAGATGCGCCTGTCGTGTATTATCTGTACGACGGACCCAAGCGCGGGTTTGTGCGTGAGGAGTTGATGGTTGTGCCACCGGGCACTCAGTTGCCACCCGCTGGGCTGTGAAACTCGATCGGTTCTGTGTGGATGCCGTCTGGCAGCACCCAGCGCTTGTCGTAGTAGGCACTGAGACCTAGCTTGCGCTGTTCGTACGTGTACATGGCCCCGTTGTGCATTCGAAAGCCTCTGTTTGTTGCCATGTCCCTGTAGCCTTCAAGGGCTCTTTCGTACCTTTCCCAGCGAAGCTCGTTCTGATTCTTGTTGATCCCCTTAGAGGACATCTTGGCTTCGCCGCTTTCCTCGTTTTCTACGTAATAGCACTTGCTGCATAGAGCGATGGCTCGAGTGCCTTCCTTTTCAAGCTTGAACAAGCCGGGTTCTCTGCTGCTCCACTGGTCCCAGGAGAGCCAGGTCTTTTTCTCCCTTTCGAACTGGGCGCTAAGTTCTGGGCGAACTGCTTCTTCTAGAGTGTCGTGAGCAAGAGCGAAGTACATGCTGTCTGTGTCCATCTGGATAAGCTCGAAGTCGCGCCTGTCGAGATAGTGATCGAGGAAATCGTAGTAGAACTGCAGCATGCGCAACTTAGCAAGTTGATAGACAACGATGCTGACTTGAAAAGGCCGGTTTATGGTGACCTTGTTTTTGCGTAACTCGAGCTTGTATGATCCCCCGATCTCGTCGAGATCTTCGAACCAGGCTGAGCGCAGGTGTTTGTCGACAGTGTCTTCGTCGTTGGTGTACACAACTCTTGTCTGTCGCTCAACAGCTTCGATGAACTTGCCGTAAGCGCTATTGCCCAAAAGCTTGAACACTTCTGCGAGCAAGGCTTTTTCTTTGTCAGCATCGCCTTTCCTTCGGTTGTTTGCAACCTCATGGACGAACCAGTCGAAGATCTTGATGGGTGTATAGTCGATCGTGCGGTAAACAGCGGTTATGTGGAGTCCGTGGTTGTAAAGCCACTCTAGCACTGGGGCGTAAAGCAGAATCTTTTTTGCTTGAAGCACGCCTAGCAGCTTCTTTTGCCCGGGCAAGTGGGTTCTGTTGCTTTTAGCAAGGTAATCCTTCATGTGCTGAGGGACGTCCTCTTCGCCCACGCTGCGGTTTACAAAGAGCGGAGGAAACTCTTCGAAGTGCTCCCATAAGGCCTGAGGGACTTCGATGTCGACCTCGGCAAAGCCGAACCACTGCTTCGTAAGCAACTTGAGCCAAAAGTCTCTTGCGGCCTCTACTGGATCTTCGTACTGCACGACTTTCTCTTTACCACAAGGCATTTCCTGCATCATGGTGCTAGGGTAAAGAGAGTTCGCATCGAAGCCTAGAATACGCTTGACGATGCGAGCTAAGTCGTATTTGTGTGAGCGGATGCGGGTTTCACCACGCACGTGTTTACGTGTGAACACCAAGCTAGGTCCACCAACAACAGCCTCTTTCAGCATTGCATAGGCTTCGGCCCTTGGGGCGAATAGTTGGGGTCGGTTACGGCCTCTCAGGGTTCCTCTCAGGATGTATTGCATCGAAACCCCAGGCAACGAAACAGCGTCTTTGAAAATGTCAACCCCGAGCTTGGTGTAAAACGCTTTCATTTTCTCGAGGGTTTCAAGAAAGGGAGTAACATCGAGGTTGTTGTAATACTCCAGCCAGTCTCCGAAGGTCTTCATGCCGCGCTCTTTGAAAACCTGCTCGCATTGTTTGTACTCCTCTGGAGAAAGAACAAAGGAGTTTCGGAGTTGTGAGTACCAGCACCAGTATGGCGGAAGCCCCTTGTAGTCAAGTTTGTCAGCGCTGTCAAACCATTCGTATGGGAGCCAGGACTTTGTCTGTTTCGCCCCATACGTCTTTACCCATTTGTCGTAATTGATGCCTGGGGACAGATAGTTTGTGACGTCGAGGAACTTGAAGGAGGGCGTGTTGATGAACATGATTTGTGTCTGTTTCTCCCCTGCAAAGACGCCGTGTTCTTGCCCGAGATAAGAAACAAAGTGTTTTCTGATAAGGTGCAGATCGTATCGGCCTGAATTGAAGCCGACCACTGCATGGGACCTGTTCACACCATTGCTTGATGAGTTTTTGTTGGTCTTCCGTTAACCCCTCAAGATCCGGCGGCATGAATTTTTGAGCTATATCATCTCTGATTGCGTTGCCCCGGCGCTCCAGAGATTGATAAAACAGACGGATAAGCTCTTGGGGATCTTTAGAGCAAATGTACTCTGGCTCAGGCTCCAACGTGTCTGCAATAGAGACTGAGATAGGCACGTGCTCGCTTTCGTAAGAGAGATCCCGGGTCGGCTGACTTGCCTTGGTCTTGTCTTGATAGGCTTCGAAGTCGTAGACGATAGCGTGTGGATACGTTTCGTTTCTTTTAGGGGGGATGCGATCGTGCCACCAGGGCCGGGGCATCTCGTGCTCCCACCTTTCAACCAAGTTGTAGCCAAGTGTCGTGAAGAACTGATTGATTTGCACAGTTCTTACGAACGCTTGCTCCCTTGTGATTGTGTTGCCTTGACGGTCAGTCGTGATCACTTCGTTTCTTTGTTCAGGCGTTGGAAAGCACCCTCGACAGCCGTGCCAGTGGCAGCCGTGATACTGAAACACGGTTTTGCTTTCTGGGTGATAGCCATCAACTTTGTAGCGCCAAATGGCGCGCTCGCCTCCATGGCCACATCTGTGGTGGTGGATGTGGATGCCCCGCTGTCGAGCCTCATACTCTAGCCAGCAAGTTGCCCGAATGCCGAAACTGCCTTCTGGATAAAACGCCTTTTCAAAAGCTGACTCAGGAGCAAGGATCTGATTTCCCGGACAGGCAATATTAGTTTGCCCGCGAGTGCACGTCTTGGCGTGGCGCGCTAGGTTACAGGCTTTTGTGAACCTTGCCAAACAATCGCCACAAGTGTAGTTGTTTGTGACTTTGTTTATGTCAGTTATCAAGAAGGCATGAGCATTGTAGATACCGATAGTCATCGTAGGGGTGCCGACTTTGTCGTAGCGCGAAGGTGTGTAACTCAAAACAAAGTTGCCGTCATCTGTAACAGTGTAAGCGGCAATCCCTTGTCTAAAGTGCCTTTCAAGCAAGTGAAACTTTTGTAAAGTAACAACATTGCCATTCCAGCTGTGTTTTAAATAACGGACACGCGTCCACCTTCTTTTCCCTACAAAAAGGTGTTAGACAAGGTTGTCCTCTGTCTGGAATCATTTTTGTTTTAGGTATAGAACTCTTTGCTAGAGCTTTAAAGAAAGATCCCACCATCAAAGGCATCCTAGTAAACAAACACGAAATAAAAATAAGCCAGTATGCAGACGACACTACTGTTTTTGTCAGGGATTGTGAATCCGTGTCACACCTGCTCAGCCTTTTAAGTGAATTTAGTGCTTGTTCAGGACTAGAAATTAACAATTCGAAAACTGAAGCAATGTGGTTAGGTAAATGGAAAGAAAAACAAGATACCCCCTTTGGCTTCAAATGGCCAAAGGAACCAATCAATGCCCTTGGCGTTTTTTTCTCTTACAACCAAATAAGTGCTGACACACGAAATTTTAACGAGAAAATACAATCCTTAGAAAGAATGCTCAACACCTGGCAAAAAAGAAATCTTACACTATACGGAAAAATTAACATAGTAAAAACACTCGGTCTTTCTAAGCTTATCTACTCCGCGTCGGTGTTAAATGTCCCCGACCATTACGTCCATGAAATCAACAAACTCACCTTCAACTTCATATGGGATGGCAAGCCAGCAAAAGTGAAAAGAAGTACAATAATAGGAGAAAAAGAACACGGTGGTCTAAAAATGTGTGAGTTCAAGATAATGGAAAAAGCACTGAAGATTGCATGGGTCAACAGAATACAAGATGAATCGCTCGCCTCTTGGAAAATTATTCCTGATTATATTTTGCGTCAAAATGGTAATCTCGCTTTCTTAACAAAATGCAACTATAGGACCAAAAATCTCGATCTTAAAAACCTACCCTTATTTTATCGAACCATTCTAGATTATTGGTGCAATTTCAAAGTCTCAACCTGTGACACAAATGTGAATTTTAAAAACGAGATTCTCTGGAACAACAGTAATATTCTAATAGACAAAAAACCTGTATTTTTCCGACCTTGGTTTAACTCCGGGATCGTCTTCCTGAGTGATCTATTAAACCATGAATACGAGTTTTTAAATTTTCATGAATTCTCTTTAAAATTCCAGCTCAATGTACCATTCACTCAATATTACGGACTTCTTAACGCCATTCCATTAACATGGAAAGCAAGGCTTAAAAGTCACGGCGAATACAGTGATCAAAATTCCCCAGGCGACAATTTATCAACCAGTTCAATTTACTCTACCCTGCTAAAAAATGCCTTTGTACCTCCAACATCCGAAAGTAAAATACGTCGACATGGATTCAACGAGAAAAACATTCCAAAAGTTTATCTATTACCCTATACTGTCACAAAAGAAATAAAAATAATAATGTTCCAATACAAAGTGATACACAACATACTTCCCACCAAAGCGACTCTTCACCGTGATGGTCTTGTTGACAATGACATCTGCAATTTGTGCAACTTTGAAAGACAAACCCTAGACCACTTGTTTATACACTGTAGTTTATCTGCCGATTTTTGGATTTTGTTTCAAAATTGGTGGCATGATAAAACACATGAAGTTATTGTGTTAAACGCAAGTCATATACTCTATGGTTGGTTTAAGAGAACAAAGCATCGGCAGGTCTTAAATTACTCTATCTTAATCGCAAAATACTGCATTTTTTGCACTAGCTTACGTGGAGAAATACTATCTTTCCCCAACTTCCTTCTGCAAATGCAAGAAAAACTACAAATTTTAAAAGGAATCGCAACTAAACAGAAATCGCTTCCCAATTTCTACCGAACTTGGGAAGTTATCCTTTAACACACAGTTTTTCGTCGCACTTTCTTTGCTTTTTACTGTAAGTAGTTGTATTTATTCCTTTGTTGTATATTGTTGTCTTTAGCTTGTTGTCTTTGCTTCTGTATTACTTACATTGATGTCAATTTAAAATTAATTAATTCAATGGAAAATAGGTCTCGTGAAAATGTAAGTAATTAAGCTTAAGACTCACTCACTGTAACTAATCTAGAGCACATACATGTATTGTCAGTAGCAAACCAATAAAAAAAAAAAATATGGCGAAAAAAAAAAAAAAAAAAAAAAACAACAACAACATTGCCATTAGGACAACCGCTACGGTGAAGAGCAAAGAAGCTTTGCGCTAAGGCTCTGGCTCTGCGAGTACACCGATTTATATAGGCACCTTGATGAACAGCCAAACACCGAAAGAGGCAAAGATCGTCGTTGTAGATGTCAAGAGAGATGACTTCTCTTTTGTTACGAAGCCAGTCGGGCAACCTGCCAAGACCGATTTGTAAAGGTTGATTATCTAAAATCGCTTTGGCCTCAACAAAGACAGAGCTTTCGAAAACCCATTTCGTAGCAGGCCTGTTAATTTTTTCACCTTGAAGACGAAGCTCTTCTTGTTGTTGCAACCATCGTTTTGTTTGCGATAGTTTAGAAAACCAAGGACTGCTGATGTTTGTATAGTAAACGATAGGTTTACCGGTTTCGATGTTTCGCAGCTGGTAGGCCCAGGTAAGTTTGACTTTATGCCTTCTGCGAACAGATTGTTTGATTTTGTTCATCATTTGGGGTACAAGAGGTCTTGTTAGCCCATGCGTAAAGCGCCAGTTTATGATTCTCTGTCTTCGTCCCGGTCTGCCTTGTTCACCCTGTTCACCGCGATCATATAGTTCAACAATCCGACTAGGCATCAGAAAGTCACCCATACGCTCTCGATCCAGGGGATCAAATCCAGCGAGGTCCTCGTTGCGAGGAACTCTCAAAGAAGGTTTTCTTTCTTGAGCGTCGAGCCAAGCGATAAGCTCGCGCTGGGAGATATTATCGAAAACGTCACGCTCGTTGTTCATGGATCTCGCCATATATATATGGGTTTTAGATACACAGGGGACCCCTTTGTTCAATTGATAATCACGCGGCACCAGTTGTTCAAATAACGATTTATTAGGGTCTGTAACAGCTTAAAAAAATAAAATGCCCGGAGTAGTATGTAAGGAGTCAGGCAAATTCACGTTTTCCCTGAAGACCTAAAATAAGCCGCCAAACGCCCGAGTTACCACCCCACAGGGCGAATGCAATAAGCCCTGTGGGGTGGTAACTCGGGCGTTTGGCGGCTTATTTTAGGTCTTCAGGGAAAACGTAATTTGACTGACTCCTTACATACTACTGATACCCTAAAACAAATTGCTCTGAAAAACATGACCCCAGACAGTTTTAGCAGAAAGTGGAAAGATTTTATTTAAGCACATTTCCGTTTTTTTTTCTTTCCTTGTTTCTTCTTTATTTTTACTTTTCAATCAACCTTTCCTTTCGTACTGTTTTTACATGCCTTTTTGTAATATATTATACTTTATTTATTTACATCCTTGTTGAGTGTAAACATAAACATTACTGTACACATAATTTTAAAACAATGTATTTATTTTGTACGTTTTATGTTGTATTATTAATAAAGTAATAAAAAAAAATAAAACTATATTCCTTGAAGATTTCATCCTGTTTGCTTCACCAGATTTCAGTTAATGTGATTCGAAGCAAGGTCGTAAACACGGACCCGCGCTATAAAAGGAACCTTGGCCTGGCCAAGCCGCCAGTCATTTCACACTAGACACCAAACTGTCAACACCACGAATTTACGGAACAAACTCACGGAAAAAAAAACTTCATGCACGGCGACTTTTTGCAAAACATATTATACTCTCAAAATTAAATATATATTGCTGGGAATAAATACTGATGTTTGTTTCTATCAATTCGGCTACTGCCTCAAAGCGCGGGCATGCGCAATTTTGAATTTTGCGAAATCAAAATCTAAACGGTCGAATATGATATGGCGAAATACAAGACATTTGAACTCGAAATCTTTTGTACAAAATAAATTGAATGCCAGACAATTTTCGTTTACAGTAATTACTATATTTCATTTTTGCAAGTTGTTTGGGATAAATTGAGAATTCAACCACATAACTGCACAAAGTATGCAAAAAAATATATAAAACTAATTTGTCAGACACACGTAGACAGGCGTAAAATTCTGGAGCACATTTCTCGGGACGGATTACAAATCAAAGTAGTTTTTGTTACTGACCTCGAATTGACTGAAAACTGTATGTACAGAAATAATTCCACTAAAAATCCACGGCCATCTCAGAGTCGTCAGCCAAACGAAAATTCAATCGGACGGTCTCTTACAAGAAGAAAACAAAACCACTGATGTATTCCTCATCCTTTATAGATCTTTTTATATAGCTTAGCCTCTATACGGATTCGTGACGGCGAAAGGATATAAACTACAACACTGTTTACGAAATGTCTGCTTTCAAATGAATTTCACATAAATCAGTAGTCTCTCCTAGGGCCAAAACATAAGGCAAACAAACACAAGTACTGTACGTGTGAATATCCACGCTAACACGGACTCGTACCCAGTCGCTTCTCTTTATTTTCTAACATCGCGGTGCATCAAGGGAAGGAAGGAAATAAAAGGCGAAGCGACTGGCAGAAAACCAGAATTTTCTTGAACGATCTCGAAATATCTTGCAAGCATCAATATTTTATAGTTTTTTGCACTTTTTGGATTTCTTTATCGTTATTGATTATTTTTACGGTAATCCTTCAAGCCTCGACTTGTGATTTGAGTATTTTGGGGCTTTTTTCGAAATATTTTAAAGTCCATTGGGAAATCCAAGATGGCGGACGACACAGACCATTTGAACTTATCATTCCACGAACTTTATTTAGAGGGTAAGTAGGGATGTTTTACGTTTATTTGTAATCGAGTTGATTGTTGGGTAAATTATGAAGAAAAAGAATTGAAGATCGGGACTTGTATTTCCACAGATGACGGGGATGAAGCTAGAAAAACACCCAAATGCAAGTCGAGGAGATCGCTGCGCTTCGAGAAGCATGACTTGACACCAAATTCTAAACAGCAGGGTTTACCACAATCTAAATTCAGGAAGACAGTAGAAGGTAAGAATTTGTGAATGAAGTAGCAACAATTTTTGCTGGAGTCATCAATATTGAATACCTTGACTTAAAAGCTTACAAGATTCTTTACGATTTCAGGTGACACAACTGCAAATCTTCACGTTACTGGACGATGTGTGCGTCGATTAAGACAATAATAGCTCAGTGGTGTAAGAAGAATTGATCGACGTTTTGGGAATTGGGGATGACTCGAGTGCCAAAAGTAGACTGTCAAGAGCCGTGTCATCGGCTTTCCCCAACAGTTAAAAAAAAACCGAGTTCTCAAAGATTCGAAACAAATGTATCCTTTCCATAACAGCAATCAAATAATTATTTTCACTTTTTAAATAGCTGTCATGAAATGGCTTACTTGAATCCTTAACATTTGACCAGCACCATATATACAAACCTCAAATTAAAACATCAAATTGAACTGGAAATGGCCTTTGTCAATACTGTGGCAGACAGTACGAAAAAAAAAAAACAATAAGGGACCTTGAAGAAATCATGTTAAGTGTATGGGAAGAAATTCATGGCTTTCAAAGGAGAGGTTAGTATTATAGATCAGAGAGAGATATATGTGTGCTTGGTGACCTGGCCATGGAATGGAAGTGAGGCTGGAGGCGACCTTGTTGTGATACAGAATTTAGTGCTTTTCATATGTAAATTCAGCTAGTTAGCAAAAGAGAAACATTAACACATGAAAAACACTAAGGTCTGTATCAAAACAAGGTCACCTCCAGCCTCGCTTCCATTCAAAGGCTAGGTCACCAAACACACAACTGTAAAATGATTAATTGTGTTGAGTTATTTATCAACTGGTAAATAAAATGCAGAACCCCAGGAAAACAAAATAACCATATTTCTTAAGACGAGAGTAGGGGAATTTTTGTCTCTCTCTGGGCAGCTCGGAAAGAATAACAAGGACATTGGAGCACATTTGTGAATTCCAACCTAGTGGAACCCATGATATGTAGTAATTGATTGCATGTATGAAAGGGATGTTTGCTGCAGTAGTTGGAAGCTCTTCTATGAGTTTGAATTGATCAGAAAAATTTTTCATTAGTCTTTTGTACGAGGTATATTTGACTGAATAAAATTTTAAAAAGATTTGATTTTTATTAGGATTTGAGTCTTGTCAGTTTACTAAGTAGAAATTTAATTAGTAAGAAAATCTAAAAAGGGGGAGTTAATAATAATGCTATTTTTTCTTTGCATTAGGTTACATTATGTGACAAGACCAAAGGAGAGATTGGCAAAAGAAGCAAGAGGACCCCAAGAAGAATTTTTTTAAAAACCTAAGTCAATGCAAAATTCATATGTGTTGCCTCAATTCCACCGCAACTTTGATTTGTCTGTAGTGAAAATCAAAGGGCCCATGAAATTCGGGCCGAACACCATTATTTCGCCGGTAGCAACCAAATCAGAATAAGACTCTTTAATATTTGTAATAAAGAGCATAATAAAAAAATTTTGTTTTAGAGAATAATGCTTGATTTTTTGGACAACAGGCTGGATGGGGTAGGAAAGGAAGGACGTTAAGGAAAGGGGGGAGTGACTCCATAAACAGGGCAACAACCAGGGCGAACAAGACATGTTCAACGTTTATCCTCAATTTGTTGTTTTTTTTTTTTTAATTTTTAATATTTGAATCAACTTTCTTGAGCTGCAAGTCAACTGCGCAGCTAGCTGCTTGGCCTTAATCATTACCTTCAGTAAGGTTTGGCTCATTTTCTTTGTTCTCCTCCTTTTGGCTGCTCCCACTGTTTCTATGTTTTTATTTCCTATATAGAGCAAGGATTTTCGTCTTAGTGATGACATCTATCTGATCATTAAAATTCAATATGAGATAATACAAGGAAAATAAAAGTTAATTAGTGAGCTCACTATTTGAAGATCAAACCATGTCTTTTGAAAACGGCAAAATATGTATTCCCTGTCTCATCATCGGAGTCCAGAGGGAAGACATGCATGGCAGTCAGGCTGTGGGTGACTGAGGGGCAGGGGAAGAAAAACCACCGAGCGGAGTGGGGAGGAGAAATTGATGCAAATGAGCTAACAACAATTGCTGCACTTCGAACTCATGCCCTGTACCATTTAGAAAAGTAAGGAAATTAATGTACTTCACAGCATTTTCTTTACATTGTAATAGACATATAACATGAAAATGCTTTTGATTTATACTCATCAGAGAGCTTATTCAGACATAAGAGTTTCTTCGGAATGTCTTTCTTTTAGCAGATCTTTGTGGCCTTGTCGATTTCGCTCTGTGTTATCGGCATTTTGTGAATGGCACGATAACGGTGATCGATTCTATCCCGAGAATAGGTAGAGAGACTGTTTAAACAGGGCAGGGGGAGATTTCCAACGAAAAAAGTGTGGTGAAATGGCCTTTCTTTGTGTGACGAACTTTTGGCGGTAAAACAAGCCGCCATCTTGGATTTGTTATCTGCCAGTCGTTACTTTTTCTCCCTCCTTCCCAAGCGCCTTTGCGAGCGTCAATTTTCCTTCCCAAATTACTTGCGAACAAAATAAATAAGTGACGACTGGGTACGAGTCTGACGCTAACATGCTTCACTTATCTGCAACTTGTTCGAAGCTCTATACGCTGATGATGCCCAAGATTCGGCCGAAAAGTAATCATTTGGGACCATTTGGGACGGCCTTTTTAAAATAATCGAATGTTAACTTCAAAATAGAATTAGAGCAAAACGGTTCGATTCAGGACAGAAGTTGGCCCAAAAATTGCCCAACGTACATACATACATACATACTTTATTACCTTTCCCCAATTGCAAAGGGGCTTTTCAAAGATAATTAAAACTAACTAACAAGAATAATCGAAAAATAACTAATTACATTATGATCATAAATATAAATGGTATTTACAAATATAAATTGAATTAATTAAGTTAAGATTCTAAAAATTCCTTAAGAAGCTTGCGCTTTAAAACTTTCTTAAAAACCGAGACAGATTTACTAAATTTTAAAATAGGGTCCAATGAGTTCCAAATGTTAACCGTGCGATAATAAAATGTCCTCTGGCCAGAAGCAGTTCTAAATAAAGGAATGTTTAATTGTTGAGAATTTCTAGTTGAACGGTTACTAATATTTTCACGCTTAATAAATTTAGATATCAAGTAGTCGGGGGCACAGCCTGTCCGCCAACGTCCGCCATGATCCGAGCCAAGCTCACTGAACTGAATTCATTTGTAACAATAATAACTAACAAGGCTCTGAGCATGGCAAAATAACAAAGACCACAGGTCATATATTTTGTAGGTTCACAAAAGAAAAAACTGAGAGGAGCGAAGACTAAGCGCGGTTGTGCATCCCGCTCTCGCCATTGGAGAACCGTTACCGGCGCGAAATTCAAATTTGGCAAGCTAAAATATTATATTCATGCTAAAAGGCGCATAGCTCAAATAATGTTTTTAGTTTTATTTTCGTGAAAGACAAATCCTATACAAGATTGAACTGGTGAAGGTAGAATTAGACCTATTTTGGGGGGCATCGGTCTTCCTCCGTGTTGCTCGCAGTGTCAGCCATCTTTGATTAGCCGTTGAAGCAATGATGGCGTGATAAAGAGGTGGAGGAGCTATCCTATCCATAGCGCGGGTCCTTGTTTAAATATGCTCATTCTACTCATATAAGTTAGAAGTAACAATTTGCATCAATTACTGTTATGAGACGTTGGCATACCCCCTGTATGATTTTGACTACAGTTTTGCCCTCTGTTCATTAATTAAAAAAAAAAAATAACACACTGCTCATGTGTGTATTTGATGATGCAAAAATTCCTATAATTCGACATCTCTATTCTTGTAGCGGAGCACTTGCCGGGCCGAAGGCCCGGCTGCGCAGCACCATACTCATAGAACCTGTGTCCGTCATTTTTCATGGTCATGGCTAGCAGAATGTTTCGCGGGCGCGCCTCCGTGACATGTGTCAGTCAGCAGTCAAGTCGGTCGCGCAAGGCAAATTCGCGGGCGCGTATGACGTCGCAAAACATGCGCGTATGACGCCACACGCGCGGCTACATGGTCGTCAGCTCTGTAAACACTTTTTAAAGTTTTCAAAAAGTTGGATATTTCGCAGTGTTTAGCGGAGCAGTAAAGTCGTTACTTCCCTACATTTTTTCGCGGTTTGCTACTCAAGACAGGGATACTAATTAAGGGATACTCAGAAGCCGCTTTAGTGGAAAAAGAAGAGCTTTCGGGGATACAATCTTGCTTCGAGGAACCCTCATACGTTTTTTATCAATGCAGGAGCAATGCGGGGAGAGACCTTGTTTTTATTACGGATTTCAGAACCGAAGAAGCGGAGTTTTAATGAATTTCCAAGCAGTCCAGTGACTTAAAGGTAAAATAAATCACATTTTTCGATGGGAATTTATGTTGATATCAATTTTTGATTGACGTTTCCTTTGTGTTTGGAAACATGTTTATGAAACGTGCTCAAATTAAGTCGTGCTGTTATCTTTAATTTTTGCCTTGATGCGCTGTAAATCGTACGTGTTTTACTTTTAAACATAAACTAATGAAGATTTGAATAAAATTTTTCGAAAGAAGATTGTGTTGTCCAATTTTATGTGCTTGTTCATTCATTACATAGATTGAAAAGCGATTTTATGTAAACAAAACAAGACTTAGATTTTCTGTCTTCACTCGCGTGCCTTTAATATGCAAATATGTTTGTGTATTTTTGCAATTTTGATTTCCAAATCAGTTTCTCGGGCAATTTTTGGCAAACAAAAACTGTATTTTATTCGGAAGGTAGTCGTACCTGTAATTCTAGACGGAGAAAAGTTGTTTTTGTGAACTTTTCTACGGTCTAAATGTACTGTGCAGACGGTCGGGTAATACAGTGTTCTGAGAATTGCTAAAATTGAAAAATAGCCCGGTCGTCAATCTTAATTCTTGTGCTTCCGACCTTTCACCTTAGTTAAGTTTCACCTTAGTTAAGCTTGTTCATAGTGCTTCGCTGTTAGGCTCGGCCTATCTATATATATTATATACTTTTTTTCAGTTTTTAAACTTAGAAAAGTAAAATCATGTGTGGGCAAGTATTTTATCTTGCATACTCGTCAGACTGACGAGTTTCAAAACAAAATGGATCCCTGGTATAAATGTTGTATTGATCATCATTGACAAAAACATAATTTTAACAATAAGTCTTTTATCATTCATGTGTAAAATGTGTTAAATTATTTTTCTCTCGTTGGTATATTTTCAGAACAGAGATGATGGACAGCCAACATACAATGTGATTGATGTTTGGAAGAGAAACATCACTGGCGCAGGAGTGGTTGTTGCTGTAGTAGATGTGGGAATAGATAAAGACCATCCTGAGATTCAAGCTAACTATGTAAGCAACACTGTTTATTGTCACATATTTAGAGAGCTAAATCTTTTGTTAACCACCAAAGGTCTTCAGAATCTGAAAACTGTATACACATTCCACAATATCTACACTCCACATCAACACTCCACATTATCCACACTTCTCATTATCCACACTCCACATTATCCACACTTCTCTTTATCCACACTCCACATTATCCACACTTCTCATTATCCACACTCCACATTATCCACACTCCTGGTTATTATTTCACTTCGTTGTGGTCAGACTTAGAACCCCTTCCAAATATAAGCCGAACCATTTTTGAGGCGAAAAATTCTGTCAGATCATATCACTCCCCCCCCCCCCCCCCCCCTGAAATTAAGCTCACCAAAATAGCCTTTTGGAGATATAAGCCAAGACTTATTATCGGAATTTTACTGCATATCATTTTTTACGCAGGACCCAAGAGCAAGTTTTGATGTGAACGACAATGACACTGACCCTTCCCCATCTGATTCACCATACAAAGGGTAATAAATTAAGTGCTCACATACAGTTTCCCATCAGGGTTTATTTTAGAAATTGTCTTACAACGGCCCACTTGGGAGGTAAGAAAGAGGGCCTACTATAAATTTACAATTCTTTGCTGCTAGTTGGGCTCGCAGCACACCTATTTGAAACGAAACTTTCCAAACATTTTGCAGCATTTAATTTTTAATTTGTTTGTTGATATAGCTATTGGTGTCAGTTCATACATGTATATCAAGTCGATTTAAGGCAAGTGCTAGAAGAACACTTTGCCTCGCTTTCACGTATTTGTAGATCCTTTTGCCTCCCTTTCTTGCTGTTCAAAAACACAACTGACCATTGTAAGGCTGGCTCAAAGATGCGGTTTTGCGCTTTTGACGGACCCAGGACGCTTTTCATATATTTTGTGGATAAAGCTTTCAAAACAGTCCATTCTATTCAGATGTAGTGCCATCATTCGTTAAGTTTTGGTAACCAAGCGTTTTTTTCGAACCCGAACCGCCGTGCGAAGCTCGTAAGAAGTCACTATGGCCATCTTTATATATGAAAGCAAAGGGTGGCCAGACCTGGGGGTCTGAATTGGAACTAAATAAGAACAAAATTGGCGCGAGAAACCTAGAAACCAAGTTGTTCGGGGATTTCCATGCGGAGCGAAGTGACGGTTTTGATTTTCAAATAATAGGGAGTTTAAGCAAAGACAAAGGCAACGCCAAGGAAACGTGACTTGAAAAAATAATTCGCGCTGTTTTAAGCAGTTGTTCCAATTTGTTTACTTTGTCTTTTTGTGACTGGATTGTCTAGGAGCTGATGATTTTGTACGGAAGGCTTTTAAGTTCAAATAAAGAAAGGAAAATCAACCGTCATGTGTTCACTTTCTCCACAAAACCTATAATTTAATTATACTTACGTTTTTCTTTTTGCAGGGAACGGCAAAGAAATGTACCAAAATGTAAAACGCACGTGCATAGGCATTGTTTTCGCACATTAAACAAATTGTTTTGTGCCGTTCTCGCTGCCGTCTCCGTCATGGTTGCTTAAGAGCAGTTCTTTGTAAGAATCAAGAAAAGTGGGGAATGAAAAATGTTTGACCCCCCTTCATATTTTGCATGCAGATAGGTATTCAGGGGGGATGTTCAAAAATGACCTTTGTTGAGGTCGGTTCTTCTTTGTTGCCGTGGTAACAACGGATGTTTGTTGGTGCCACCAGAGGCAGACCACCCTCTGTTTGTGTTGTGTAATTGCTGTTTAGAACTTGAGACTTCACGCGACACGATTGGTTGGAATTTTAGTGGAGATATTAAAGTCGCCTTTTACCTCTATGTTGAAATAAAGTTTCAAGGAAATGTTGATTGAGTCACGCGTGGTGTTTTTTTTTTTTTTTTTGCCACTCCGAGCCGCAGAAACCCTTTTCTGGTGAGTTTACTGTTACCGGCCGAAGGCCGGTACTAAAGAGAGGGAGACAAGGCAAGCAACACGCCGCCGGCGACCGCTATGGGTCGCTTCTTCAAACCGCAATTGTCGCAAAATTTGAAACAGTCTTACCTTTTTTCACTGGTCTCCGATTAACTACATATTTCCCCATGTCGTGGCCGAGTTTGGGCTTCATTGGTCAAATTTTCTCCGAGAAAAGCCAAGCTCAAGTCCTCTAGGTAGGTTTCAAACTATGATCTGTAGTACTGTCAGCGACCAAAGGAATTCTAAACATGCGGTTCATTTTAAATCAGGCAATCAACGCTTCGTGACCGTTGCGAAGCGTTGATTGGCTGATTCAAAATGTAAACTAGAATAAAGCCAACAAACACCCGGTGTTACCATGACTACAAAGAAGAAACGAGCTTAGCAAAGGTCATTTTCAAACTTTCCCCCTAAAGACCTATCTGCATACAAAGTATGAAGGGGGATCAATTTTTTTCTTTTCCCACTTTTCTCGATTCTTACAGAGAACTGCTCTTAAGTTCCCTAATAAACAAACAAGAACTACGCGAAAAAAAAAAAACAACAACAACAACAAAAGGCTATGTTACTATATGGAGAAGTTGGACAATTTGAGGTAAGAACAGGAAAGAAACATCTTCCGGTAACATTTTCGTTACAATCATCCCAGTGAGAAGAGTCGTCTTTTTGTCGCAGTTTTATTACTAGCTGTCCTAGCAGGGGACTGGACATGGCTTTTTGCTCCTACCAGCTAAAGACGAATTGGAAAAACAATTGGCATTGTCTTTTCGGCCCAAGGATTGGCAAATGGCCCAGATCTCTTAGCAACGGCCAAACCTTTTCCCACCCAGTCGTTTTATGAGTTAACACCGAGCGCTTCAGAAAAATGCTTGGTTACCAAGACTTAAGGAATGCTGGCACTATTTCGGAATCGAATGCAGTGTTTTGAAAACTTTGGCCATAACATATATAGAGAAAAACGATCAGAAAAGACAAAGGACTACTTAATGTGGGCAACGTAAGTTTTTTGAGATAAATAAAACTTTATTTAGACGTAATGCACTTTTCCTATAGCCCATGGAGGCGTCGTTCGATCAGGAAGCTTAATACATCGTTGATTGCGAAAATAATGCGTAACAAAAACTCACCTACAAACCGAATTGGGAGTTGGTGGGGAAATGTCTTCTGATCTTTTTTTTTTTTTATTTGTATTTTTTTTACTATTTTTTTTTTTTTTTTTGAGTAAACATTTTATTTAACAATACAAAGCTTACACTAATTACAAATCAATACATACACTTCTTACAGTGCGGTCCTTACGCTACTTACAAAACAATACATATGCTTCTTACAGTCGGGTACTTACACTACTTACAATACGATACTTACGCTTAATATATATAGATAGCCCAAGCCTAACAGCGTCGCACTTTGAACAAGCTTAACTAAGGTGAAACTTAACTAAGGTGAAAGGTTGGAAGCACAAGAATTAAGATTGACGAACGGGCTATTTTCAATTTTAGCAATAAGCTTATTACGCGACCGTCTGCACAGTACATTTTTATAGACCGTACAAAAGTTCACAAAAACAACTTTTCTCTGTCTAGAATAACTAGTACCACTAGTTTCCGAATAAAATACAGTTTATGTTTGTCAAAAATTGCCCGAGAAACTGATTTGAAAATCAAAAATTGCAAAAAATACACAAACATATTTGCATAAGGCGATGCGAGTGAAGATAGAACTGTACTATAAAATCAGTCTTGTTTTGTTTACATAAAATCGCTTTTCAAACTATCTAATGAATGAACAAACACATAAAAATGGACGACACAATCTTCTTTCGAAAAAATTTATTCAAATCTCCATTAGTTTACGTTTAAAAGCAAAACGCGTACCATTTAATTAAAGCTCATAGAGTTCAAGCGTTCTTCGATGAAATTCAAGAGATCGATACAACTGAATTTAAGCACGTTTTAAAATCAATTCTCCAAAACTAACAATAACACCAATAAAAAGACACACACAGATTGATATCAACATAAATTCTCATCGAAAACTGTAATCTGTTTTACCTTTATGTCCCTCGCTTGCTTGGAAATTCAAATCTCCGCTTCTGGTTCTGAAATCCGTAGAAAACAAACCAGTCTCCCGCATTTGATAAAAACGTAATACACGAAGTTCCTCGAAGCAAGATTTTATCCATGAAAGCTCGTCTTTTTCCACTAAAGCGGCTTCTAAGTATCCCTTAATTAGCTTCCTTGTCTTGAGTAGCAAACCGCACAATATTCAGGGAAATAACGCCTTTAATTTAAACGGTTTTCTCCGCTTAGTAAATTCACAGCAAAACATCAAAGTGTTTTTCTAGCTGACGTGACATTCGGCCGTGTAACCGCGCGAAAAACAAAGCCTCGCTTTGGTTTCAACATGACGTCGTATGCGCATGTTTTGCGACGTCATACGCGCCCGCGAGCTAGTCCTGCGAAGTCCGGTCCTGTGCGACAGCGGACGGAGGGCACACACACGCCCGCGGACGGAGGGCACACGCGCGCCCGCGAAACATTCCGCTAGCCATGACCATGAAAACTGAAGGGCATAGGTTCTGGTTCTATGAGTATGGGGCTGCGCAGCCAGGCCTTCGGCCTGGCAAGTGCTCCGCTATTACAAAAACAATACTTACAATACTTACAGAACGATACTCACACTAAACAATATTTTTAAACATACTTAAACCCTTATAACTTGTATACCAAAAGAAGGAAAGTTTTAGCTATTGTTCCAAAAGAGGGAGGAGGGGCTCCCATTTTTTGTTGTGGAGAAAAAGGTTTTTGTTCCTTCTCGCAATAAAACGTTCGATTTGATACGTTCTCTTACATTTTTCTAAAAATAGACTAATGGAGAGGGGGGATTTATTAAGCTTAGAACGGTAGATAAAGTATTTACCCTCGAGAATGATGTAGTTAATAAGAACATTGTTGTTAATCGCACGGACAATTCCAAAGAAAATATCCTTTATGTCGAAAGGAGCGGAAATAAGCTTTTGCGATTTTAGGATGTTATTTACTTCATTCCAAAAAAGAGACACAATTTCACACCAGAAGAAGAAATGTTCTATCGTCTCTAACTCTTCCTTGCAGAAGTAGCATAGCGGTGAATCAACTATTCTAAATTTGAAAAGCATTTTGTTTGTATAACAAATTCTATGAAGTATCTTATATTGAAATTCTCTTAATTTAGTGTCTAGCGTTATTTGGAAGGGCAGCAAATAAATTTTTTCCCAGTCTGGCTGATAGTTCGCTGTATTGTAGATTTCATTGTATTTTATCACAGCTGTCGGCGTTGTCGATATTTTAGAAATGAGATGATCATAGACTGATCTAGCTTGGACCTTTTCTATATCTACTTTCTTCCCTTCAAGAAATAATGAGAATCTAGTGAGATCAACGAATTCTTCATTTGAAGGGCCAGGAGTCTCATTCGTTTTTAACACTCTGCGCCATTCTTTCAGAAGGGCATTAGCTAGACTAAAAAGCAGAAAATGGTCGACAGGTGAAAGAAATGAGCGAAGTGGTTCCCTGATTTCTCTTAGAGAACCATTCGAGTCAACGAGGTCGCGAATCGTTATGAATCCGGACTTGATCAGCTTTTGGTTATAAACTGAACGAGATTCGATACAAATATATTTTGTTGTTCCACAAAACTTGATTAGATATCTCGGTATACGAGGAAGGAATGTTATGATTCAAGGACGACCATGTCAAAATACATTCTCTGTAGAAGTCTGGAAGGATTAAAGATAATTTTGAATAATCAAAATTACATTGAAACAAGAATTTTCCTCCCACCTTCTTTAAATAAGATTCCAAAATAAACTTCCAGCTAGCTATGGTAGGAGCAAGATACTTCTTGATACAAATTATTCTTTGGGCGGCAATCATCGAATCTAAGTCTGGCATTTTGAGCCCACCTTTTTCAATTGGACTAATGAAGGCCCAGTTCAAACGTCGAACTTCACATGTGCCGAACCTAATGCAAATTAGCAAGAACAATAGATTTTGCTCATTTGCATTAGGTTCGGCACATGTGAAGTTCGACGTTTGAACTGGACCTAAGACATTGCGTTTAACCTTATCGTTACCTTTCCAAATAAAAGAATAAAGTAGGGTGTTTATTTTCTTTATGAATTCTTTTTTATTTGAGATCATCGCGAGCCTATATAAAATCTTCGGTAGCGCAAAAGATTTGATGACTTGTATTTTGCCTATTATTGTGAGGCCTCTCCAGCTCCAACCTTTAAGCATATCTCTCAAAGATTTCTCAATTGATTCAAAGTTCAGCTTGTAAAAAAGTAAGTTATTGTAGGTGAAGTGAACCCCCAATATTTTGATGGATTTTTTTAATCTCGATTGTTCCCAAATCTAAGCTATTTGAGGCATTATTTCCAAGTAGGAGTGTTTCCGTTTTGTCTTGGTTAATCATCAATCCTGAATATTTACCGAATAATTTGATAACGTCTAGGAGAATTATGCGTGATTATTTATCGCGAACGAATGATGTCATGTCGTCTGCAAAGGTGACTAATTTTATTTCATTTCCATCCACTTTAATCCCCTTTATCCGAATATTATTACGGATAGAAATTGATAATAATTCAAGAACTATGATAAAGAGAGATGGTGAGAGTGGATCGCCTTGCCGAACGCTTCGTTTAATGTGGAAACTTGGAGTAAAAAACCCATTGTTGGCTACACAGCTCGTTATGTCTTTATAAAAAGTTTTTATCCATTTTATGAAGGATGCGCCGAAACCAAATAATTCAAGCGATCTAAGCAGAAAGTCCCAGCCCAGTGAGTCGAAGGCCTTTTCAAAGTCTATGGCGGTCATTATACCTTGGTACCCCTTCAATTCCGTGAACTTCATAATATCATTTATTGTTCTAACTGCGTCAAAAATTGTTCGTCCTTTTACAAAAGCATTCTGGTCGTAATGAATAATGTGTTTAGCAATAGCTTTCGAGCCAATTTTAACGTCTACATTTACGAGGGATATTGGTCTCCAATTTTTAATAAATCTTCGATTTCTATCTTTTTTCTCTATCAGGGTTATGACCGCTTCTTTTTGTGAGTTAGATAGTTCTCCGTGGATGTAGGCGTAATTTAGGGAGTCTACAGGAAAGGTGCCAACTTCTGGCCAGAAGAATTTATAAAACTCTACAGAGAGACCGTCATTTCCAGGAGTTTTGTTGTTCTCGAATGTTGAGAGCACTTGAAAACATTCAGAGTATGTCAATTGACCATCGCATCTTTCTTTCATAGCTTCATGTAATTTAGGAATTGCTGCGGGGCTTGCAAAAAAGGGACAATCCGTTAAATCAGTTTGAATGTCTAGTTCGACATTGTAAAGATCTGAATAAAAACTGTAGATTTCCTTTAGTATAAGATTTGCATCGGTGGTTTCTATTCCGTCAGGCTTTTGAAGTTTCCTAATGCAGCTTTTCTTTTTGTTATTATTTTCTAAGTTAAGAAAGTATTTTGAATTTCTTTCGCCTTGTTCGTACCAGGTGGCTCGTGAGCGAATTATTGAACCTCTCACAATATAATCAAATTCCCTTTCGTACTCCATTGCTTCTTAGTTAACCAAATTTTCTGGAGTCGGTGCTTCTGCAATTATTTCTTCGCGCATTTTTAGTGTATCTTCAATGGTTTTCATCTTTGCTTTCCTTTCGCGAGCTTCAATTTGCTGTATGTTATACTTTCTTGTCGTATCTTATATTTAATCCAATCCCACTTCACTCTTAAATCGTTACAAAATCATATCTTCTAACCAGATTGGATAGTTGTCTCGTATATTCTGGACGTATGTGGGATCATCTAGGAGGCTATTGTTAAATTTCCAAAATGATGGGCCGCGAGGGAGGTCCGCTAGGCTGTCGATCTCAAGAACGATAGCAGCATGGTCTGTTCTGATTGCAGATACAATATCCGTTTTGGCAACATCATCTTGAAGCAGATCACTTATTCGCCAATAATCGAGACGTCTGTGAATAATTGGGCTTTTTTGACGCCAAGTACTGATTTTGTTGCTGTCTGGGTTGCGAACTCTCCAAATGTCTACAAAATCGTATTCCATTATAATGTCTTCTAAGAATTTGACCGATTCTTTGAGAGTTGTGTTCTCACCAGAGCAATCTAAAGCGGGCTGCAAGGCAACATTAAAGTCTCCACCAATTAAAAGTTTATAGTTGTCCTCCCGGTAGTCGTTGTCATAAACAGAGTCAGCCAATGTTTGAAAAAATGAAAATTGTTTTGAAGTTGAATTTGGCGCGTAAACGTTAATCAAAAGAAAGGGGAGACCTTGAATAGTAGCTTCTAGAATAAGACTCCTGCCTTCATCATCAGCACGCATTAATTTAATTTTAAAATCTAGAGACTTTCGAATGAGAATAGCTACACCGCGACTATGATTAGAACCGTGTGAGAAAAAAGATTCACCAGGCCATTGTTTTTTCCACTGATTGACTACATCATTCGTGCTGTAGGTTTCTTGAAGAAAACAAATATCGGCATTCTGCTTAATTAACCAATTGAATATTGCTTTCCTTTTTTCAAATGAACGGATGCCTCGAACGTTTAGCGAGATGGCTTTAAATTTTAAATTGTTGTGGTCTCCTGCAATTTATGGAATTAGAAATTTCATTATTTTAGAAACAATAGCTAACGTTTCCAATGAAGCTGAAATAGATGGGTTAAACAATGAATTCTTAAACAATAAAACACGATTACTAACGAACACAATTACACCAAACAAAAGATTAAAAAATACAAACGCAGCCAGTATGATTGAACTGTTAAATGCTACGTAGGATTGGGACAACCTTAGGACGCCTAAACAATAGTTTGTTGAAAAAATTACCATTGCTATGAAATAAAGAAAAAAAAAGAAAAGCTGTGAGCTCCTAACATTGAAATAGAGAAACGAAAAACGAAACCAAAAGAAAAAAACTCTTGGAAATGCCAATAAAATAAAATAAAATAATAATAATAATAATAATAATAATAATAATAATAATAATATAATAAATATTATCAGACAGCAGTATTATCGGTGATTAGCTCAGTTAAACCACCATAAAATATAGTCAAGTAATTTGCAATAAAGTAATAACATTACGTGTATTGTACACCATTGATGATGAGTTTATATGGTTCAGCTCTGCTGAAGGCAGCTCTGTTTCCTTGCTTTCTTGCTTCTACCATCTTAGGGATCAGCTTCTTGCGCATATCGACCACTTGTTTTGGTAGGTCAGGACCTATACCGAATCCAGAATCTTCTGATCTGTAACAGACAAACTGAACTGAGCGAATGTGCTCGGTGGCCAATCTGCCAAAAGACCCAATGTGGTATAACACAAACTGAACTGAGCATATACATGTATTATATCTTACCTAGCCGTTGTTCGTTGCATAACGATCCAAATAATGACTGCGTATGAGATTACTTTGTAACTCATGAACTGAAGAACATGAAATTCTATATAGCTTAGTTAGTTATGCTTTTTTTTAAATAAAAATGGCTGCGTACTGTCATATATTAAAGGATATTTAATTAACGGGTTGTCCTTGCTGGTGTTATACACGTTAGTTTATTTGGCCTATTTGGCCTACTTATGTGTTCACTGAGGAAACTCAAGGATTTATAGCGGAGCTCTCGCGGGCCGAAGGCCCGCTGCGGAGCCCCATACTCATAGAACCCAAGCCCGTCTTTTTTCATGGTCATGGCCAGCGGAATGTTTTGCGGGCGGCGTTTGTAAATGTGTGTGCGAACGTTGGGCATGGCTAATTCGCCGGCGCGTATGACGTCGCAAAACATGCGCGAATGACGCGTGCGAATGTCACGTCATCTGGGAAAACACTGATGTTTTGCTGTGTTTACTAAGAGGAGAAAACCGTTTAAATTAAAGTTGTTATTTTCCTGCATTTTTTCGCGGTTTGCTACTCAAGACAGGGATACTAATTAAGGGATACTCGGAAGCCGCTATAGTGGAAAAAGAAGAGCTTTCAGGGATAAAATCTTGCTTCTAGGATGGGAGCAATGCGGGGAGATGTTTGTCACTTCGGATTTCAGAACTAAAGAAGTGGAGATTTAAAGAATTTCCAAGCAGTGGAGGGACTTAAAGGTAAAACAAAATACATTTTCCGATGGGAGTTTATGTTGATATCGATCTGTGATTGACTTTTTCTTTGTGTTCTCGCTAGTTTTGGAGAATTGTTTATAAAACGTGCTTAAATTCAGTTGTTTTGATTTCCTTCATCGGAGACATCTCGACCTCGATGAGCTATAAATGGTTTTGCGTTTTGCTTTTAAACATTAACATGGAGATCTGAATAGTTTTTTTCGAAAGAAGATTGTGTTGTCCATTTTTTTGTGTTTGTTCATTCATTACATAGGTTGAAAAGCGATTTTATGTAAACAAAACAAGACTTGGATTTTATAGCGGAGCCCGCGGGCTGAAGGTCCGGCGGAGCACCATACTCATAGAACCTATGCCGTCATTTTTCATGGTCATGGCTAGCGGAAAGTTTCGCGGGCGCGCCTCCGTGACATGTGTGTCCGTTGGGCAGGGCTAATTCGCGGGCGCGTGTGACGTCGCAAAACATGCGCATATGACGCCACACGCGCGGTTACACAGCCGTCAGCTCGGTAAACACTTTAAAAGTTAGATCTTTCACAGTGTTTAGTGCCGGGGTTTAGTGGAGCAGTAAAGTCGTTATTTCCCTGCATTTTTTCGCGGTTTGCTACTCAAGACAGGGATACTAAATAAGGAAGAAGAAGCCGCTTTAGTGGAAAAAGAAGAGCTTTAAGGGATAAAATCTTGCTTCGAGGACCTTCATACGTTTATATCAATGCGGGAGATGTTTGTTTTTATTACGGATTTCAGAACCAACGTTTTGGAGAATTGTTTATAAACGTGTAGCTTAATTCGGTTGTATTGATTTCCTGAATTTCATCGAAGACACGGCTCGGCCTCGATGCGCTATAAATGTACGCGTTTTGCTTTTAAACATAAACTAATGGAGATTTGAATAAAATTTTTCGAAAGAAGATTGTGTTGTCCATTTTTATGTGTTTGTTCATTCATTACATAGATTTAAAAGCGATTTTATGTAAACAAAACAAGACTTAGATTTTATACTCGCGTCGCCTTATGCAAATATGTTTGTGTATTTTTGCAATTTTGGTTTCCAAATCAGTTTCTCGGGCATTTTTTGACAAGCAACAACTGTATTTTATTCGGAAAATAGTCGTAATAGTTATTCTAGACGGAGAAAAAGTTGTTTTTGTGAACTTTTGAACGGTCTAAATGTACTGTGCAGACGGTCGGGTATTAAATAAGCTTAAACTTACTGTTTTTGAGATTTGCTAAAATTGACAAATAGTCCGGTCGTCAATCTTAATTCTTGTGCTTCCGACAAAATGCCCGCGCTAACTTTGAACATTCATAACTTCTTTAATATGTATTCAAACGCCATCAAACTTTGTGACTTTTCCTACAATTTATCTGGCAACAATTTCATATGACAATTTATTGATCACGTGGCATGATGTTGCCATGGCAACAAGATTTTGACAGCCACGTTTTTTGAAATTTGCATATTTGTACCTTTGAATGAAGAAAAACAATGTTTATTGGTATAACTTTTATATTTTTACGTCCTTTAGCATTTATTTATTGGTTTTGATTAATTTTGAGCCAATTTGGACGGTTTTTAAGGGGTTTTAAAAAATTTCAGAAATCCAAGATGGAGGATCCAAGATGGCGGCCGTATTACTAATTACCTAATAACTACGTCATATGACGTCATCGTTTCATTGTGCGGACCGCAAAGAAGGCAGTTTTGGACGTACCATGTACCCTCTAGGTTTCATTGTAATAGCCTTAATGTTCTTGAAGTTACGAGGGGGGCACAATGTGCCCCCCCCCCCCCCCCTCCCCCCAGGCTCAGGAACTCAAAAAAAGCCCAGGCCGAATAGGGTTAATGTCAAATTATCTCAAAATATTACTGCTAATCAGTGTTCAGTCCAGGCAACGTTGTTCTCATTTACAGTGTATTTCACAATTAGAGCTTAGGCACCCATGACAAAGTCTTCTGCGCCCAATTTGAAGCGCTATAAACGTAAATTTTAAGTGGCAATATTTTTCAGACTGCGAAAACCCCGCAATGTCACATTCTAAAGCCACATTTCTAAAAATCTAAATCCCAGAACGCGGCAAGTTTCAGTGAATAATCAACAGAACAATAGGGATTTTCAAAGAAAGCATTTACTGAAATGGAAGACGTGAAGTAGCAAACTTGGCTACCCAAATTCGCCGTGGTAAGGCCGTCTGTACATATACTGAATTTATTATAGTTAAAAATACGTGAAAACAAGTCGGAAGTATTTACACAAGTCGAACAAACTTGGATATCTTGAAATTCACAAATTACGCACTATAAACATGTTGTTTTCTTTCTTTGCTTATAGTTTCCGATCTTTTTCTATTATTCAGCAATGATTTTGGTTGTATCATGCTTTCAGATAATAGTGTGCGATTGTAGCCTTGTTTTAGCGTTCTTGCAAAAGCTGAGGCAAATACGCAAGCATAATTCTATTTGGAAGTTTAAATTCAGCAGTCGACTGTGCAGCCGATTTTGTGGAAACTTAAGGTTTTACTCCGATTTTTAATCGGGCTGGCTAGCCAGCGCGATTTATAAAATGAGCTGTGATTCATGGTCGCAAATGGACATCTCTTCTAGAAAATTCTAGAAACTTCTTTTCGAAGTGTTTTATTTTATGATTAGACATTAGATAAGAACCAGACCTGAATATTTGAAAGGTTGTTTAGTTAAATTATTGTGCAATGTGTCATTTTGCTGGGTGAACAGACGAAGTGAACTTAAAATGGGTAGAAGCTCGCATTTTAAGCCGCCAATGACTGTGAACTACTTCCCATCGTATACAACTGTGCGTGACAGACCGCATGTTTACAATGGTTATACAATATGCTTTATATTTTTCCGAACCTTACGACAGACCGCAATTTTACAATGGTTACAATATGCTTTATGTTTGTCTGAATGTTACGAACTTCAGCAGCCACAACATATCAACTGAAGTTGAATCGCAAATGTAAAGTTTGGTGGAACTCAGTGAAGGATTTTCAAAGTTTTTACAGACTAGCTAGTCTTCAACACTGAGGAGAATTGGAAAGCCAGTTAAGTGTGAATGATTTATGAATGTACCGTTTTATATACATCGATCATTCGATGGTCAGTTCATTTTTTTCTTGCTTGTGTTGGCTTTGATGGCCAAAAATGTTTTTGAATAGCTTTAGATGGAAAGCTTCAGAGCCATAGTGTGTTTAGCACATTTTTGTTTATCTACAATAAATTTACACCACTAGATTCGTGTAGTGCAGTCACTTCAATCGAACGTGACGCATCGACCTGAAGACGTGAGAATAACTTAACCCTCGGACGTACACGCAAACTTATACCCCAACCGTGGGTTTTTGAGATTTTGCAATATTTCGGAAATATTTTACATCTAATAGATAGTCCGCGATGTGCTCTACAAGATAAGGTAAATATTATGGGTTGGGGCGCTGCTGGGGGTCCGTGACGTCATCTAAAATGGCCGCCAAGATGGCTGCCATCTTGGATTTTACTAAAAATTCAAATTTATCGGAAAAACGCGGAAATTGCAAATATTGTTTGCTAGAGCTGCAGAATAACATACAATTAAACATTTTGATGCTTTTGGTTGCATTTTACATGTTTTTAAGCTGAAAAAAGGTGAAAAACACGCATGTTTCTTCAAAAATGGCCGGTTGACCACATGTTACTTTTGACGTCATATCTCATCACCATTGCAACCGGCTGTCGCCAAACTTTACCAAGATGAGTCTCAAGGATAAATAGACAGCTACTAAAAACGGCATGTGCTAATCTTAAATGGTCTTAAAAATATCGGAGAAAAACCTTAAGGGGGGGGTGGCAACCCCCCCCCCCCTTGTACGTCCGAGGGTCAATGAATTATTATATTATTCTTGTCCATGTTGTCTGCATTTTGTGTGTATAATCATGTTTCTACCTTTGAAATAGTGCGGATAGTGAGTAAAATGTCACGGTCAGGTCAGGGATACTTATATTACTCGAATTATCTGTCACCAACCGCAGCAAAAGGGGCTTTAATGTTAATAAGATAAGAACATACACAAGCACCAGTCCCAGCAAAACGAGGGATTAAGAGATGTTTTCAATTTATGTGTTTTCTTAGGCTGTATGTATTTCATAAATTTGAAAACCAATGGAAATCCAATGCCAGTGTGATTGTAATGGTTAGCAAACGCCCTAGGAAAATGACACTTGTGTTATTAACTCATTTTAGCGAGTGTGTTGATAAACCCATAGTATTGTATAAATTTCTATACGAAACACTTGGAGAACATTCATATATGTAAAGAAATACATGTGAGCAATATTAGAAGATCTGGATGAAAATGCAGATAATAGAGACATGAAACGTGGAAACACACGGCAAAAGGGTCAAGTGGTGAGATAACCTACAATGCATTTGTTAAACATGTGATGGCTAAAGTGTTAAGAACTAACAGATTTAATAGCGAAGCTCTGCGGGCCAAAGGCCCGCGCATAGCTTCATACTCATAGAACCTATGCCCGTCATTATTCATGGTCATGGCTAGCGGAATGTTTCGCGGGCGCACGTGTGCCCGCCGCCCTCCGCCGCCATCGCGCAGGACTACAATAGCTCGCGGGCGCGTATGACGTCGCAAAACATGCGCGTACGACGTATTGTTGAAACCAAAGCGAGGCTTTGTTTTTCGCGCGGTTACAAGGCCGAATGTCACGTCAGCTGGAAAAATCATTTGATGTTTTGCCGTGAATTTACTAAGCGGAGAAAACCGTTTTAAAGGAGCTATTTCCCTGAATATTTCGCGGTTTGCTACTCAAGACAAGGACTTTAATTAAGGGGTATTCAGAAGCCACTTTAGTGGAAAAAGACGAACTTTCAGGGATAAAATCTTGCTTCGAGGAACTTCATGTATTACGTTTTTATCAATGCGGGAGATGTTTGTTTTTTACGGATTTCAGAACCAGAAGCGGAGATTAGAATTTCCAAGCAAGCGAGGGACTTAAAGGTAAAACAGATTACATTTTTCGATTTTTTGGAGTTTTGGAGAATAGATTTTAAAACGTGCTTAAATTCAGTTGTATCGATTTCTTGAATTTCATCGAAGAAAGCTTGAGGTACGCGTTTTGCTTTTAAACGTAAACTATTATAAATGGAGATTTGAATAATTTTTTTCGAAAGAAGATTGTGTTGTCCATTTCTATGTGTTTGTTCATTCAGTAGATAGATTGAAAAGCGATTTTATGTAAACAAAACAAGACTTTGATTTTATAGTACAGTTCTATCTTCCCTCGCATCGCCTTATGCAAATATGTTTGTGTATTTTTGCAATCTCATTTTGATTTTCAAATCAGTTTCTCGGGCAATTTTTGACAAGCAACATGTGTATTTTATTCGGAAAGTAGTCGTACTAGTTATTCTAGACGGAGAAAAAGTTGTTTTTGTGAACTTTTGTACGGTCTATAAAAATGTACTGTGCAGACGGTCGCGTAATAAGCTTACTGTTTATGAGAATTGCTAAAATTGAAAAATAGCCTTCGTCAATCTTAATTCTTGTGCTTCCGACCTTTCACCTTAGTTAAGTTTCACCTTAATTAAGCTTGTTCACAGAGCGACGCTGTTAGGCTTAGCCTATATATATATATATATATATATATATATATATATATATATATATATATATATATTATAAACATGTTACATTATACACTATCTTCTTCGACTCATGTTTGATCTGGTCTCACCTAGTGTTTACTCTTGAATTACGTTTAGTATAGATCGCATGTACAAACCTCTAGAAGGTACCACATGACAATGATTTTCCGCCGTTTCTCACTCAGTTTTCACAACTATTTCCAAAAGCCTCCTATCACACTACGGACTGTCTAGTCTTAAAACTAACGTTACTGTTCTACTCAGTTGTTCAACAACGTGATTTGTGATCTGTATTCTTCAATTAGTCCACTTATGCTAAGAAAAATAATTCAGATTGCTGTTAGTTTTCTATCTTGCTTCCTACAGATGACCTTCATCGTATGCTCAATGCTAGAGAAAATCTTATGTTGAAAAAAAAAAAAAACAATGGATTCTACATTGTGAATCTTCGATTGTGGAGTAGTTGCACTACTAGCTATACTTCGAATTATTAATTTCTTATGTACCTTTAAGGTTACAGAGTACCTTCACATCGAAAATTTATTGAAATTTTTTTTGGCGTCAAAATAAAGTTTGCAGAATGAACTTTCATCCCAAAAAAAAAATATTGAAAAATAGTGAAAATTGACAGAGAAATGACGGTATAACTTTTGTGGGCGGAGTTTGTTTATGAAGTGATATGTTTTTTTAAGCGCTGTTTTCTTAAAGTTAATTTTTCGCTTGTTGGGGACACTTAAAGAGTTACAACGCAAAGGGAATTTGTTCGATTTTCCTCAAATTTAGACAGAAGCTAGGCTAACATATAATCAACAAAAAGGTATCGGCGAATTTCTTATTTCCAAAAACTTTTTCGTCAAGAGCCATTTCCTTGCGATCATACCAATTTTTTTCTCCCTTTTTCGAAAATATTCTGTAGCTTTTCACTGCAATTGAATATGGGAAATCGCCGACACGTTTTTTTAGCGCTTCGTGTCCGGAAACCCGAGAACAAATCAAATTAGCAAAATACAATAATCGCTTTGAGTTATAGCGTTTTAAAGCTGATTCGGACGTTCGAATTTAGACGTCGTAAAAAAATTCGACAATTCATTTTATTACCAAATGGTTTCTATATTTAGATATCCAGCTCTATAAGCTTTAATTTGATATCGGGTTTAGGTATATTAAGTGTAATCTTAAGACGCTAGAGCTGTTATAGCGGAGCACTTGCCAGGCCGAAGGCCTGGCTGCGCAGCTCCATACTCATAGAACCTATCGCCGTCATTTTTCATGGTCATGGCTAGCGGAATGTTTCGCGGGCGCGTGTCCGTCCGCCCGCCGTGGACCCGCCGTGTTGGAACAACATCTGGGATCTTGAAAGCAAGGCTTTGTTTTCCGCGCGGCCACACAGCCGTGAGCTCGGTAAACACTTTAGTTGTTTTGTTGTGTCTAGCGGAGAATTAAAGTCGTTATTTTCCTGCATTTTTTCGCGGTTTGCTACTCAAGACAGGGATACTAATTAAGGAATACTCAGAAGCCTCTTTAGTGGAAAGAGACGAGCTTTCAGGGATAAAATCTTGCTTCGAGGAACTTCATGTATTACGTTTTTATCAATGCGGGAGATCTTTGTTTTCTACGGATTTCAGAACCAGAAGCGGAGATTTGAATTTCCAAGCAAGCGAGGAACTTAAAGGTAAAACAGATTACAGTTTTCGATGAGAATTTATATTGATATCAATCTGTGAGTGACTTTTTTATTAGTATTATTGTTAATTTTGGAGAATTGATTTTAAAACTTGCTTAAATTCAGTTGTATCGATCTCTTGAATTTCATCGAAGAAAGCTTAAACTCGATGAGCTATAATTAAGCTTAAATGGTACGCGTTTTGCTTTTAAACGTAAACTAATGGAGATTTGAATAAATTTTTTCGAAAGAAGATTGTGTTGTCCATTTTTATGTGTTTGTTCATTCATTAGATAGATTGAAAAGCGATTTTATGTAAACAAAACAAGACTTTGATTTTATAGTACAGTTCTATCTTCACTCGCATCGCCTTATGCAAATATGTTTGTGTATTTTTGCAATTTTTGATTTTCAAATCAGTTTCTCGGGCAATTTTTGACAAACATAAACTGTATTTTATTCGGAAACTAGTGGTACTAGTTATTCTAGACAGAGAAAAGTTGTTTTTGTGAACTTTTGTACGGTCTATAAAAATGTACTGTGCAGACGGTCGCGTAATACTGTTTTTGATAATTGCTAAAATTGAAAATAGCCCATTCGTCATTCTTAATTCTTGTGCTTCCAACCTTTCACCTTAGTTAAGTTTCACCTTAGTTAAGCTTGTTCAAAGTGCGACGCTGTTAGGCTTGGGCTATCTATATATATTACTGAGACACCCCCGAAGGTACACGTTAACCTTAAAGCCCGATTCCACTACTCATAGAGTTCTTGTTTAAAGAGCATTCATTGTTAGCTCATGCCGTTTTCAGTAGCTGTTCGTTTATCCTGGGGACACATTTTTGTAAAGTTTTATGACAGTCGGTTGCTATGGTAACGAGATATGACGTCTTAAGCAGCATGAGGTCGAGTAGAACACATCACAGGCTATCTATTGGTGGTAAAATATTTCCGAAATATTGTAACACCGCAAAAACCCAAGGGAGGTGTTGCAACAACCCCTCGCCTCCCTTTGTACCACGGTGAGGGTATCAGTTTGCGTGTACGTCTGGGGGTTACTTGTGAAATGCCCCAAGGGCCATTTTCTGGAGATACATGTACTGATTTTCTCCATTAACTACCCTGCGGAACAATACAACCTCAAATTTGCAAAGATCTGATATGCACCGTACAATTTCGATTTAAGTTACATGTATAGTGTTCGCCATCATGTCTATGGATTTTAAGACAGCTACTTTCCAATAAATGGAAAGAACCCAGTATTTCGTCGTTGAAAAAAGGCCAGCATAGAGAATCGTATAACCATTTCTAAAATGATTCTTGTGCATATGAGCTACAGTGTTGTCTTCGGTTAAGTTCTTAATTTCCTGTTTTGTAAGGAAATAAAAATTTTATAAGAATTAAATGACTGTACTATTCTCAATTATATCTTGACTATGTCCTGTATCAAAAGCATACTAAACCTTGCATTCATTTGTAATTTGACTTTGCCTATACATTTTAATTTTGTGAAGAACCTTCCATCGATCAATGCAGGACATGTTGAAATGAACGAAATGTTTTAGAGGAACAATAAAACATTTGTTTCTCAATAATTCTACAGTTTAATAACGTGGACAAAAACCAATCATTAACATCAATGAATAATCATTGACATCACGAGGCCACGCACTTTTAGTCGACAATCAATGACTTATCTCAACCATAGTCAATAGAACAAACTGAGAGAGCCAAATATTTTCCCGTCCGGCCAGACCTAACCCAGTCAATAAGTATTTTATAATATGACTTGGAAGGTACAAGAATAGTCGTGCAGTGCGAGGTCGCTTGAACTCGAGCGGGGCCGGACGGCTTTTTCCGACCGGCTCACGTCAACCCGTCCGGCCCCGCTCACGTCACCTTGCGATTCTATTTTCTGTAGGATTGCGTCAGCTGGGCCGTACGGTCATATTATAAGTAATTATAATTGAAAGCCAAACATCATTTTTATCATTGTTGGAAGATATATCACTGTGCATTTGTGTTGATTCATTTGTTTAAAGTAAAACTGAAATCGATCACTAATTAAGGGCGCCAAATTTACCAGCTGTCAGTATAGCAAATGCCTCTAAGATCTTTACTTCCTAATCTTCGCTAATTATTCAACATTCACTTTTTATAACTTTTTATTATAACTATAGGTGTACGTTTTGTATAGTATATTGGAGTACTAGTTAGATTAGTTTTTTTTGTTTTGTTTTGTTTTTTTTATAACTTAAATTGTATTAACTTAATTGTCGAGCGTTTTTTTTACATGAGCCTCTCGCTCGGGAGATTGGGTAACCACTCCCTACGTTTATCGACTTTAAATAAATTATTACTATTACTATAACTCTCAAATTCGCATGTAGCTCAAATCGAACACCATCAAAACACAAACAAAATCAATTTTGATAAGCAAAACACATTAATTTGATTTAAAACAGTGCCAAGCCCTTTCAATTCGCATAGTCCAACTCGCAAAGGAGGGAATCCTAATAACTTCTAATCAGCTTCTGTAGCTTTTTTTTTTGTTGTTGTTGCAAATCATTTACTTTATTGATGGAAATGGCTTTCGATTTGAAGGGCATTTGATTAACTTTAGGTGCATGCCTGTGTTGTTTACCAGTAAACCTGCGGTAGGCTAGTATAAAACCCATGTGGGAGAACATGTATTGATTCTCCTTTATGCTTTAGATTGAAATCACTGCATGACAAAGCTCCATTGATCTGTGCAGGTTGCTTTGGCCCGAACATCCATTTTAGCTGAAAACTAATCAATTAAAATATATTTAGGCACGGCAACGCTTGTGCAGGTGTGATTGCTGCTGTGCTGAATAATTCCTATTGCGGGGTAGGATTGGCATACAACGCAAACCTTGGAGGTATTGTTATATCAGGGGCACCAAACGAACAATCTTTGGTAAAATGTATTATTTTACTCAAATAAATTAAAATAAATGATATAAAAGCATTTCCAGGTGTTCGTCTACGTTGCTGGGAAAAATATATCTGTTCCTTTTTTCCCAGCATAACACATAGGGAAATTCCCAGCCAGCTGAATAAAAAAATGTCTGTTTCCCAGCCAGCAATTAAAAAAAATGAATAAATGAAAAAAACAATAATAATAATAAGTTACCAAAAGGGGCTTGGGAACTAATGAAACATTAACTATTTGAAGCTTTTTGTTTATTGTTTTGTACATTTACTGCCGTCTCGAACTTAACTTGTTCGGGTATCTCTAAGTACTGCTTAAATTTGTTACTACGAAGCTGAACCCTTTTAAGCCCCAAAGTGTCCTCCGATTTTCTTCGATCCAGTCTCTTTTCGATCTACTCAAGTTAGCCGGTACAGTTTGTTCTTGCGACTCCTTTCTCAAGTCAACCAGCGCAAAATGGTAATTAAAAAAAATATGTACAGAATATTTTGCCAGCCAGCAAGAATTCCGCTGGGGAACAGATAAAGTGAGGAACAGATTCGTTGGGTGCCCCTGTTATATTGCCTTGATTAATTTGCAGGTTGAACAGTGAAACCTCACGTCTATGTAACGTGAAGCTATGGATTAGAATATGATACAATTTTATAATATCCTGCCATTTCTAAAACGAAAACTGTTAATGACTACGCGATCCTTGTGATAGTTATGACATTATATATACATGCACGTTTATTTTATGTTACTTTTTTTTCTGGCCCTCTATTTTAAGGAATTCGCCTAATTTTCGATTTGGAAGCAACAGATGGTCTTGAATGCAGAGCCCTCATTCACGAAAATGATTACATTGACATTTACTCAAATAGCTGGGGACCGGTAGACACGAGGTATGATGTTAATGGTCCAGGCCCTTTGACACAGCGTGCATTAAAACTTGGCGCACAGAAGGTAACTATAAAAGTAACGTTTTCTTAAAATGTATCGTATTGTATCACAGTGGACGCACAGTTGTTAGTGAAGGAAGGCGAATAATGAAGATCTACACGTAGTGTCAGCATCTTGTTGTTTACTTACACACGTTTCCTCTCATCTCCCAGTAGATACCGGAGCAACCACAAAGGAAACCAGTTAAATTTCCAGGGGTAAACCTGTGATGCATATAAACACCCCATCCCTAATTGCTTCGTGCTCCAGTACCAGAGCCATATGCTCCAGAGCCCGATTATATTGGACACAGACGTTGAATTTTACTTGTAACAAATATGTTCTTTGAACTCTCAGAGGGGTTAACGTTGTTTTTCAACTTTCAGGGTCGCGGTGGTCTTGGTTCTATCTATGTGTTTGCTGCAGGCAATGGAGGTCCGGGACACAACTGTGCTTTCGATGGCTACACGAACAGTATATACACCATTTCCATTACAGGGATTAACAGCCATGATAAAATTACTCGTTTCGGTGAAGCATGTGCTGGAATCATGGCGGCAACTTACAGCAGGGACAACACTGACACCAGCAAAGTGGTATGCCAACAACACAATACTTTTCAGAGTCACTACTACTGTATTATTTATTTTATGGAGGTAAAAATAACACTGTAACAATTTTATATATTGCTTTTGTTTTTATTTATTTTTACAGATTACTGCTGGTGCCGAGGAAACATGTATAGACAACTTTGGTGGAAGTTCTGCTGCTACAGCAATGGCCTCTGGACTCATAGCCTTGATGTTGAGTGCAAAGTGAGTTTTTACCTCATTGCTTACATTTCGTGTAGTTTCATTGGATAGAACACGTCGTGTGTTACAAAATCAAATTTTAAATCACTAGTATCGGGCAATACATACTAGATATGCAATGATTTCGAGTTGTATACCTTGAAATATACCACGAGTGACTTAATTTATCTTTGCGTACCCAAATGGGATTTTAAGGAGCCTCCCGACAGTTTTTCTTTGCCTCTGGGTGTATGTTTTGAAATAAAGATTTCGTAGAGAAGACATACTTCAATTTTTCTGCATAGTTCACCAAGTTTATGAAATGTGGTGATTTCCAAGCCTCGGCGGTTACCATCCTGAATAAACTGCGTTGATTTTAGAGCAGGAAGAACACGTAGGATTTTTCAGCAGTCAAAATATTCTAGTGTTGCTTGCCCGGAAAAAGTTACCCTCGAAGTTCAGCTTACCTCGCCCCCGAGCAGAAGTTTTAGTTTCAGTTTATGAATTATCACTAGTTGCTGCGAGCCCCCAGGCGAGTAGCACACTAATCTTTGGTTTGCCTGTGGTTCCTTGGGTTCCCTGCGCCTTATGTTATGCGGCAGTCTCGATTTTTGTTTGTCACGATGATTTTGAGCAAGCGTACGTCCAGCGGTGTCATCATAACTTAGATGCGCCTGGCTCTGAATGCGTCTTTCGCCGTCCATAGCACGTGCTCGCTTCTATTCTTCGATTTCAAAGTATTAGTAAATGTTTCTATTTGCAAATGTTTCATGCCAAATTCAAACTTATTTGTTGCTGGAAGAGTTTGCCGATTGAACAATGGATCACAAAGAGCATTCATCAAGTGACATTTCACGGGAAAGGCAATGTTCTTTTATGAGTTTTTCAGCGTTGTTACGTGCTCAGCCGGTTTGTCGATTGAACAATGGATCACAAAGAACTACTTATAATAGCAGGTAATTCGAAAGTGATGGTATGGTAATTGACCTAATAAATAAATTTATGAAATTATCAAAATCTGTATGTACATTCACTGTTTCCGTTATGTTTTACTGCCCAGCATCTGCTCGCAGCATTATCATTACAATCTGTAACCTCTAGTAGTAGAATATAAAGGTTGTGCTTTAATTAAGAACATGTCACTTTGAACTTCAAAATCAATGTACTAGTGGGCTTTCGCTGGTGTAAAAGTTTGCCTAAATAGGCCATTTGCACGATGTCGTCATTTGACTACAACTACCAGAATTCATTTCGTTTTTCCTTTCTTATTTAAATTTTGTAATCCCAGTGCGGTTTAAACAACAATACCCCTAATTTGCACTACAAAACAAAAAACTGAAGGATTCTGGTAGTTGTAGTCATATGACGTCATCGTGCAAATGGCCTATTCGACCTCTCGCTCAAGCGCTACAAGTAGGGAATTTGTAAGTGCCAGAACTATAATAATAACCACAGGTAGCCCAAGCTATAAACGTCGCCAATCGCTGTACACTTTTCCGTCGAGATCGTTCGACAGAGGCTTGATTCAGACTTCTCCAAGCCGAACGTTTGAAAAATAGCTTAGCGACCCGGCCTTTGGATCGAATTTCTTACTGACCTGGTGGGCGACTGTACCGAGAGTGATATTGTCTTTAGTAACATTTTACAGTCGATTTAACGCCAAAATAGCGTTTTTTTAGACTTTCCTCTATTTCGTTAAAACTAAAGCGCTTCTCAACCTTTGAGTAGTATTTTCGATAATAACTTACTATAGAGGTTATTTGGGCAAAATTCGAAATTTCACGACTGACGCGGCATTCTCGATATTTACAGATATTGGCTTTTAAGACAACAGCAATAGACAATAGCAATTGACTGAGAAAACGATCCAGGGAAAATTCGTTTTCGTTCCAGTTTAGCGGGTTGTTCGAGTTATCCGAGTTTGAGATGTAGCAGGGTTCTCGTATTTCCGTGAAATAAAATGTAGTTGATTGAAAAGTGTATTAATTTTATTATTATATTAATTTTATAGTAACAGAAGTTATCAAGAGAATTGAATCGGCTGTAAACGCAATGAAGGAGAGGAGCGTTTTACAATTAAAGATCATTTAAATGTAAAAAAATAAATAAAAAATAAAGTTATTTCGCAACTCATTAATTATTCAAAAGGTTATTGGCCAATCGGAGTATTCCATTTCGGTCAGATGCATGTATCTTGATAACCAACGAAAATACAGATCAAGACATCACCGATTAGTTCAAAAACTGATCAAGACACTGATCAAGACACTTGAATTTTAATTAGTAACCTGAAAAAATACAATAATACAGACAATTATTAATTAACGTCTTCATCTCTGCATCTAAAGCACGTCGAAGGATCCCAAAGCTAATGAATCAAACAATAAGAGCATGTTACTTTAAAGGCTCAGTATCACCCATTCGGCTTTGTGGTCGTTCGTTTTTGTATTCAAATGACGAGCTCGCTTGTGATTGGCTCTTTCGGTAATTTTCGACTGCGTTAAATTCAATCGTCGAGGCATTGGGCGCGCAATGCATTTTGGGTGACACTGCGCCTTTAAGTAGTAAGTGAAATATGAGCGAGAGATCTGTATGGGCGTTTACAATGGCGAGCCGAAGGCAAGCCATTGTAAACTCCATACAGATCTCCCGCTCATATTTTATCGTACTTGTTAAATGAAACAATGAGTAGAGATCTGTATGAAAAGTTAATGAATACTAATTAGCTAAGCAGGTATTTGTATCAAAAGTTAATTCTACTGTTTAATAATTCATCAACTTAGTTGATTTGTATTGGGGTTTACAGAGGTTAACATGTGACTCAAATACCACCTACTGATTTGTTATAACCTTAATGAATTATTAATGAATTTTATAATAATAATTTAATATATTCCCGAAAGAAACTTTGTTTAATTTCCCATACCTTTTGTCCTGAGCATCAAGTGGATTCAATGCCTCGACGATATTTTTGTCTTCCAAATGACGCTTTAGACCACATACTATCCCGTACACAGTTCTGGGTGGATACCTTTCACCCGACTCTTTAGCTACTTCCATGACAAACTTCACGAGCCAGTCGTTAAGAGATACGGCGGCAAAAACGACTCGCTCCGCCATCCTTGATCTCCGCCATCATGCATCAACTACGATGAATGACCACTAACACGAGGCAAACAACTTTAAAACTCTACAAATTAAAACTCATTAAAACAACGCTTCTAACTATGCAGAGACTATATTTGCTTTATTGCATTGTATTTTTATGCGCGTTTGAGAAGCCATATCAAAAACTCTTGCTTCGTTTTTTACCAGGCATTCCAAACACCTCGAAACAATAGAAGCACTCCGCCTTCGGCGTCGTGCTTTCATCTCTTTCTTTCTCGGTGTTTGGAGGCCCTGATGAAAAACTCACACTCGTTTTTGATCTATTACATCTAAGTTCTTTTCGCAGTCAAAAGCCATTCTCTTGACTCCAATTAAGCGCTATGCTTTAATTTCTTTATGGAACGAAACAAAGCTCTCTTCACTGAAATTTCATTTCACTTTTCTAAGTTTCAATGAAACGTATACAAAAATGTACAGGAATTTACATCAGATGGGACTTAGAACTTTTTTGCGTACAGTTTGCATGTGCTTTCAAAGTGCCCGGACCACGGGCCTTCAAATCGATAATACAGGATTATCGCAAGCACAGTCACATGTTAGTGGAATGTTACGGTAACTTAAACAGGACAAAACTCAGCTCACTACTGTTCTTCTGGTGTAAACGACTTTATTGTATTGTATTGTGTTAGCTTACCTGGTCTTTTTGAGGACATCTTGAGTATTAAACCACTAAGAAAAGCAAAAAGATTCTGCAAACCATTTTCCTCGTTGAACACGAACGAAATATTTTACTGCAGCACAGCTTACGTGACCGGCGACCGCTGTGTAACCGCGCAAAAAGCGTCCCTGCGTTTGGAGTCGGCGGCCTGTACATTCTATACGTCATGTAAGAGTTATGAATGTTCCCAAAATGACGAACAAAATCGTGCAAAATCACATCCACTATTGGCATAAAGGAGTCGAGATTGAAGAAAACTTTCAACGCCATTAGAAAAATGATTTCTTCAAACCACTCATCGAAGTTAACTTTTAATTTAAACTAGGAACATTGCACGACTGGAAGAGATAATTCACGATATTTTTTTTTCAATTGAATTTTTATGAGCTTTTGTTTTATGAAAGAAATATTAATGGCCATCATAAAATATGACACAGACCGACTGTTAACTTAACAGTAATATTCTGCAAATTTATTGACCATAACAGTTTTAAAGCGCTTCAAAGTTTTTGGTCTATTCTGGTCACGTGCTCGATGACGTCGCAATAATGTTGTCATGGAAACTATTTTTTTCAGTTTGCAACGTTTGGCTGATTTGTGTTTTAAGCTGAGAAAGATGCCCCAGTCTCCCAGTTTGCTATTGTCTGTAGCCGCTATAGTTTTAATAACCCATAATATTAATGCCCATCCTGATGTGGCACATGTAAATGTCCTTATAGCCACATTGGCTTTTTTGAATTAATAAAGGCCTGTTGGAACAGTTAACTGAAAATTTAATTTTTAGGCGTAGTCACGTGATCGATGACGTCATCGCGCTATGAACGTTTCTGTCGGTATTTCACAGCAGTTGTAAACACAGTGTGGCGTAGTATCCTCATTCACTCAAAATTGAGTTATGTTTTGGTGCAAAGGTTTCTGGGAAAGTTCTTATAATTATAGTATATTATTTTAATTATATGCCACTGGACTGGAAACTTATCCATAGATATATAGGCGGCACAGCTCAGAGAGCGAGCGTCTGAATACGCAACCCGAGTAATTGAGGCGAACTAAATTTCCGCTTACGAGAAGGCGAATCCAAAAGAAAAAAAAGCAGAGGAATCCTACCCAGCTCTGTGATCCAAATCCCTGTGCAAGATTTTGGCAAGATCATTGGCTTACAGACATTGCCAATAACAAGCATATTTGAAATGATACTGCCTGTAGCAGAGGCTAATTGAAGCGAAAGTCCTCTCAATTGTATCAATGGGGATAAAAACTTGTTCTTGAGGCCCCAAATATACCCCAACCATCTAAGGTACTGTAGCGGGGACCAAACACTGTTAAGCATATTGGAAACAAATCCGGCTCGAGACAAATCCGACTTAACGACTAAGGTCTCCAAGCGACAACGCGCGAAAGTTGGGCATACCCCTAAAACATCATCTTAGTAAACGACTATCCTGTACGACTGGCTGCGCCAGTATTTAACAAGACACCTCATGACTTTAGTGAAAATGTAAAGCATCGCCAGAAATCAGGGACATTCCGAGCAGCGAATTTTCGTGCGTCTTACACTGCGATGTCGCTTCATTGGTATACACCGCTGTTCCACCCTACGGGCTCAAATTCGTTTGGTGCGGCTATGGTTGTGTTAAATAAAGCGTATTCTGGCCCATATAGAAACCACTGACCGAAATAATTCGCTCTCAGTTGAAAACAACAAGACTTTAGCTTTTGAATGAGGGATTTGCAGCAAAATTTGGAGCATTCTGTGCCCAAATATCGCAGTTCGAAGACAGCGAATTTCAAGACTTTAGCGTGGACTGTTGGTGGAAATGATTTTTTCAGCTCTGAACGATTTTTGAAAGCAAACAGCAGGGCGAAAGAACCATCGTAGAAAGTGAGAATGCGATGATCGTCAGTTCAGTCGGTGCTTCTTCTCAGACGATTGCGGCAAGTTGGCTACCCCCATCACTTTACGAACTATGGTGCCTCGAAATTCTGTTTTGAGTGAAAATCGGCATTAATGGCTTCTAAAATAGAGAGCATTGTATGAGCGAAGCTTCGGAAATATGTTTTGTTGAAAAGCAGGGCCAGTAACAATTATGGGGAAAATCAAGCTTACAAAAACACTTGAAAAGATGTTCATAAATTTACCCGGAATGCGGCAAATATTCCAGGTAAGCTAAAAGCCAGCCAATTTGATTTTGTTTTATTTCTGCCATACAAAGCCTTCTAGTGTTTGGCGGCCATATTGCCACTGAAACTCGCGCACGCGCGGTGAACATGTCCGCTATTTCTGGCGATGGTCCTGTAGATAATCCAAATGGCAAAACATTGAACTTAAAATATCGCGTAACACCGCTGATTCCTTGATTCCTGATTGATTCCTGATTGATTCCTTAACATTTAATTTATTTATTTTAACTACAGATTCAGAATTAACTACAGATTCAAGTAAAGGATACTCATATAGGTGCTAAAGGATACTCATCTTGTCCCAATCGTTTTAAGGCAGCAACGTACTTGTCTTTAGACCCATCATCCGTTTGTTGGCTTGGTGCTCATTGTGATTCGAGTGAATTTGTGGCCGGACTGGGGCAAACTGAGGAACTTTCCCAATGTTGTTTGTATGAGGCAACTGGTTGTCAGCCACGAAATGAATGACGAAATGGCTGCTGCAGATTGAGAGAATGCTATGCAGGAGCAAGAGACACAGTGGATTGAGTTGCTGTTGATAACTCACGCGGCGGAACTCTGGCTCGAGCGAGTTGAAACTTTCTTTTCTTTTCACGAATATTCGACAGCACCCTCTTCTCGGTTGAACGGATTTTTTTCTCGTCGTCTGAACTGCCGGCGAGTTCACCGGACTCGTATTCCTATGCGGCAGTACAGCCAGCAGGGCTCTTGTCCGCAAAACGAACAAGTTTGTTGCACTGATGATAAGCTTTTTCACTTCTTCGATATCAGAAATTACATATGAAATATTCCCAGCACGAAGTATTTTGTGTGGCCGACTCGACTTGGTCCAAGAAGTTGACGTTAAATTTAAATTGAATTATTTTCCCTTTGAACTGAAAGGTATTGGGAGCTTTCGTTTTAGCCTAACTTCTTAAGTTGGCTCTGAGTATCCTCATCTTTATCATCAAGTCCGCGCTGAAGGACGCAAACTTGTGATTGAGCTTGGAGTCTGGTAATTGAGAGAACAGCTTCAGCGCATTTGCGTTTGTCAAGGATCATCATGCTGCAGAGGGCTAGGAGTAGTTTCGGAATGGCGATCGTGCTGTTCAGAATCGGACATCACAAAAAGAAAAAACAAGCATAACGAGATGCCTTCGTTACAATCTCTTAAATTGCCAAGCTAATCCCACAGGATTCCTTAACAGCTTGAATCATTAACACATCATCTTACGCATAAAATCCTTGCATGTATACCACATGCAACATACTTTAGTTAACATACCGAAACATTACAAAATACATGTAGCTTAACTGACACAGATGCATATCATTAAGTTGCTTACATAATGCCAGTGACGTCATCGCGAGGGTCATGAATATTCAATGAGGTTTGAATGGTACTTATTGTTTCATGCCTCGTTCATGAAAGGGTTCCGACATTAATCTAATTTGCGGGTAATCTGCTCCGAGGTCAGTACGCGACGACGGTTGATTGACAAATGATCCCGACCAACCTATGGGAGATTCTTTCCATAGCGCGTTTTCGTATTTAAGCTTTCGCGCTGCTGTGAATGAATTACGCTCAACTTTGTAAGAACTTATTAGAAAAGTTTGAAAAGGTTTTCGAGTTAATATTCAGCTTTCCACGGTATCGCTGTAAGCAAAACATTTCTCTAACATCGCCGGAGGCAAACACATATCCGTTTATTCCACCAAACTGATAGAAATGAGTTCACTTTGCAAAGTAAGTTATTTTGTTTATGAATGGAAAAGTTGTGAAGATCGGACCAAGTTAATTTAGTTTTTGCCTGCGTTTTGCGAGTTGAGCTCTACGCGGCGCGAAAGAAACATTTCTTGGAAAGATGTATATGAAGATTCTCTTGGCAAATCGCAGAATTTGCCAAGAGAATCCGGTCCGTATATGAACAAATTGTGCCCTCAGTCTTGAGTACGGCCCTCGGCCGCACTCTACTACCTCACCTGATAAAAAATATATAATTATACAATAGGGTGGGTGTGGGTGGGTGGGAACGAAAACCACGAGGGTGAAAGCAATATGAATGTACTGAGCGTTATTGCACAACTGAAACCTAATACAGCAACCGAAATTAAACCTAAATGTCTTTAAGGGTATGTCTCGTGGCGGCCGGCAATTAATCCATTTGCCCACGTGCCCAAAGGTGGAAAATTAATGCGTTTGAGAATATCACTTTCAAGTTGAGCCAAACCAGAATCGCACACGTACACACCAAAATACATCGATGTCCATTAGCCTCCTTAAAAGAAGGAAAAAGGAACGCACTGCTCAATACCTTTAATATTGTATGGTCACACTTAAAATTTCCATCCACTGAAGCAAACATTAGAAACACCTTGCAGAACGTAATCAAAATAAACCATACCACAGGAAAGTACTTGAATAGTCATGTACTTGAAGAAATGTTCGAGACACAAAAGGGTACACGAAATACATTCCACAGCATAAAAACAGCACCACAATAAATAACCGGGCATCGAGAAGCTTTCGTTTGAAAATTCATACTTTAAGATTTCATGAACAGACCTAACACATGTATGGAACCATCCTTGTGCAATAAAACAAACTGAGTACCAAAGGAAATTATATTACTGCTCAATAGCTTTCATTTAATGATCAAATTCTTAACCTCAAAAGTTTATAGCCACCTTTTCGGCATGTTGTAAAAGCTGGACTGGAGTGGAGTGGACTGGATTTGTAAAACATGGACTGGATTTGTAAAACATGGACTGGATTTGTAAAAGGTGGATTTGTAAAAGGTGGATTTGTAAAAGATGGATTTGTAAAAGGTGGATTTGTAAAAGTTGGATTTGTAAAAGACGGATTTGTAAAAGGTGGATTTGTAAAAGGTGGATTTGTAAAACGTGGATTTGTAAAACAAAAAAATCAACAATGAAAAACAATGAAACATTCATTTATTTATTTTGTTTGCAGATTCTTTACTTTCTCTTTTTACCTTGATTACCATACAGCGTTTCTATCACATTTTTTTTTTCGCGCCTGCAAGAGGTTACGATTACGAACTTAAAAAAAAAAATGATGCAAAAAGATCGCGCTAACTTTAGTTCACAGTTACTAAGCTGAAGAGTATAACGTTTTTTTTAAATCACCTGTCGAATCAGGGGAGCATCATCATGTATTAGGTTTTTCATCATCTTGTATTAGGTTTAGCGAGGTGACCAGCGCCACACTTACATTTATTGTTGCTGTTGTTTCGTTGCTAGGCCGAACGCTTGGACATTATTGTAAAACTTTTGTTGATTTAACAGTGTTAACGCGTCTAGCACCCATGTTTCGTTTTTTGTTCTTGTTGTCGTTGAACTATTGCGTTCTGATACAATATAAAGGAAACTAGGGAATTATTGCTTATTATGCTTTCGTTACAGTTAATGTTGAAGTGAATTAATCGTAAAAGTAAAGAATGAATTATTTGGAATGTATACCATTGACGTTGTTTGATCGGATCACTGTATGGTAATCAAGGTAAAAAGAGAAAGAAAAGAATCTGCAAACAAAATAAATAAATAAATGTTTCATTGTTTTTCATTGTTGATTTTTTTTGTTTTACAAATCCACGTTTTACAAATCCACGTTTTACAAATCCACCTTTTACAAATCCACCTTTTACAAATCCATCTTTTACAAATCCACCTTTTACAAATCCACCTTTTACAAATCCACCTTTTATAAATCCACCTTTTACAAATCCAGTCCATGTTTTACAAATCCAGTCCAGTCCATTCCACTCCAATCCAGTCCTGGTTTTACAACATGCCCACATTTTCTCCAAAGTTGACTCTGAGAGTTGAACGATTATTGAGCTCTTTCCTCCAGTGTGGTGTGCTCCGTTTACTTTTTTTTTTTCAGTCGAAAACTTTCTTGGCGAGACGTCCAACATATCATTGCACGAACTTCCAGGCCCAATCCTGTTGATATCAGGAACTACACATGGACCATTAATAAGGCTAGCTTAAGTGGTAGGTCTTTGTTTCTATTTCAAGTGTTAAATGTTAAGGCAAGGATACAGTTCGTGGCAGGTTGTGGCAAAATAATTGGCAACCATTGGTAAAGACATGAGGTGTCTGACTTCAGGCTTTAAAGGTGAACAAAGTTCGCCTTAAACTAACAGTTTGTGTTTTGATTTAAAGGGGCTATGTCGCGAGGTTTCGCCTAATTTTAGTAACTTTAATTTACACTTTTATCTGTCAAAATTCTTTTGTTCGCTGATACGAAACAGGACTCGAAACGGAACCAGTGGTCACGTACACAAGAGCTATTGCTTCTTTTGATTTAAGTCCAACAATTTCATCAGTCGCTCTTTTCTCAAGCGAAACGAAATCAGAAAAATGTTAGGTTTGTCTGTAGCGGTAAAGAAGTACAAAGCGAAGACTCTGGTACCATGTTAATATCCTGAAGTCTACTATATTTAGCCAACAGAGAAGAACCTTCGTCCATGACATTCCATGGTCAACTGATTTCTATCGCTGCTCGTACATATTGAGAAATTTAGCCGTACGATTTCAGAATCGGAAAAATAACCCGGCGAAAATCAAGACAAATAGATTGTTTACATATGTGAAAAATCTGAGACCATTTGGTGAACACAGCACTGCAGGATTGAATGGATTCGACGATGATGGCGTAAACTTGAAAAACAGCCACCGGACGTTTTTCAATATTATAGCTTGCGTGACACCTCGCGACATAGGCCCTTTAAGTAAATGTTTTTTTTTCCCCCTCAGGGATCCATATCAGTAGTATGTCGAATGTGATCGTTTAAATTAGCGTAGCTCTAAAAATAACTGCAGTTGTTGACGATGACTGAAATTTTGACTGCCTGAGCAGGAATTGTCTCATGCAGAGTCAGGTCGGTGGTGTTAGTCACTGGTTATTGATTTCTTTGGTCATTTGAGCCATGGACAGGTGTTATCGTCTTTGAAGAATTTTATCAGTATTTAATCAGTTTTCGTTATTTTCATTCCTTCCATTCGAACTTCTCTCAAATTTTTCACTAACCCTCTACTGTTTCCGTTCTGCTATTTTTCAATTTTAACTGATTGGGAGCACAGCTTAAGCTATTCGTGACTTGGCTTAATTGTTTTCTTCTTGCACGTAGCAGTATTGTTGCTTGCTTTACTTTCAGGTTATTATTCGTTTACATTTAGGGTTGTAATGTTGTAATTGACCAAGTGTGATTGATTGTATTCAATGTAGCTGGAAAAGAATAAATAAATAAATAATAAATAAATAATAACGTTGCCAATAGCACTTTTTCTTTCCTCTTGTTCTCATCACTCTTTGTTTTTCAGTTAACGATTACGTTGGGTTTGGTCTCATGGATGCCAATAAGATGGTTAATGCGGCACTCAACTGGACAACTGTTCCTCCAAAAGTCAACTGCACGATTCCAAATCCTGATGATAATATGTAAGAACCACAGTACATAATAGCGACAGTGTGGCCATTTAGGCTGAGGGCACAGCTGGCCGACTTTACTAATTTTCACAATTTTAAAATAACATAGTACACTAGGAATTTCATGATGAAATGATGACGCAGCGACACGAACTTACATGTCTTCAGTAAATATAATACGAATACGCAAATGTCTCAAGTTTATCTGAAATAAAATTGAAATGCTTTTGAAGTGGAGAGGTGAAGACTTAAGAATATTTATGAGAGCGACATGATGCGAAGAGTACTGACAATTATCAATGGCACTTATAAAGATTGTTTTATATTTGTTAAGTTTCGAACATTATAGAAAACTTTGTTAAGACTTAAGCCTGGTTTTCACTAACGACATAAGCATAAGCATGGGCGAAAGCATAACTTACAGCTCTTATGTCCATTGAAAACGGGGCGGCGCAACATAAGCATAAGCATAAGCGCAAGTATAAGCATAATGATAATCTTTAATGCTTATGCTTAACTTGTGCTTCTTACAGACCTTATTCATAAATGGCGGCCGATTTATTACTCTTTTATTTTCATGCTAATCAGCCCAACTAAATTGGCTCCATTTATGAATAACGTCTACATGTATGATTACAGTTGAATGTCGAATTGTATAATGCTGCCCAAAATGCGTGAAGTAGAATGTAAAATATAAACATCGAATTTTGGCGGGGATGGAACTCTTTAAGGCTCGCCAGCAAATATAATTTGTATTATGCGACCTTTCAATCCGTTTTAAACGTAAATAATTTATTACCATAGCAATGCCATGGCAACGGCTAACAGAATATCCTCATTCGAATATAAACGCATTGATATGTTTTTGTGGTGTTGATTTATGGTTTCTCCTGTTTGGTTTTCAGACCGATTCCTTCAGAACAAACAATCGATCTAAGTGTCAGTAATTGGAGTAAATCCTGTGGTGAACGAATAAACTACTTGGAACACGTTGAAGTCAGTGTGAACTTAAATTACACCCAACGTGGGGCCCTGCTGATAAAACTTAGATCACCCCAGGAGACTGTCACAAACCTCACTCACTCTAAAAACTCTAAAAGGAGTAAGTCATCAGATAGAAGCGGATTCACATTGAATTGGGTCTTCATGACGCTGCATCACTGGGGAGAAAATGCCATCGGGTCATGGAAACTAACATTGGAGGACATCGAAGTAAATCACAATAATACAGGTTTGTGTTATGTAAATTGTAGTGATTAGTGGTGGTGATTACGATATTGATGATGATGATTAGTAATATTTTCATTAGTAAAATCATTTATTAATAACCTAAGTAAGGCTGCTCTATCTTTTTAGCCCTCAATGGTTATTAAGGGCAGCCTGTACTCTCTCTATATTTAACAGTAGTTTTTTTTTATATTATGTAAATCAATGTGGAGTACAAATAAAGTTGTTGTTGTTGTTGCTGTTGTTGTTTCGTCCAAGTGTTAATTATGTTTCGTATTCATTCCATTGTGTTAGTCTTGATTTCCATGTTGTTTTTTCTTTTTTATATATTCTTATCTTCTTTTGGTTTTAATAATGCTTTTTTGTTTATCTTTTGTTTTGTTCACTTCTGTTTACACCACTTTTTCTTTGCATTCCAAAAGCTCGTCTTGCTTTGTTTTTGCCTTGTTTTGTAATACTTTGTTTTATTACCTTGGCATGCAAGGAATACTATTCAACTGGACGCTGATTTTACATGGAACAGTGGAGGACCCACTAGCCCAAAACCGCCACGTGCTTACACCACCACCAACGGATACATCACCAAAACCAACAAAAGAAACTTCAACGGACACACCAACAAAAGAAACTCCAACGGACACACCAAAAAATATGGGTAAGACGTTTTCTACGCATTTTGGTCAGGAAGGATACTCTTACCTATCCAGGGTCTTTGTCAATATATTTCACGATATTTCAATAACGCTGTGCATTCCTTTTTCCTTCGAATGCATCAATCTTGGTCAGACGTTTTGGGACACTTAACCTTTTTCCCCACATATCGTCTTTGTCGTCACCTCCCCCTCCACATCCCCAATGCAATATTGAATTTTATGCATATAACCAAGCCACAATGTCTGAACTTTGTATCCGGGGGGGGGGGGGGGGGGGGAGGGGGGGCCAAGAAATGGAACGATAGTTTCTCTCTTCGAAAACTTTTCATTGTGTAGTATTTTCTTAAGTGTCCCAAGCTATTTTGACCACAGTTGTTGATTTAGTGAATAGCATGTACAAATGTTGCAGTTTTGCCATGGCCCAGTTGCTATTTGGTCTTAAGTTTGCCACAATTTATATTTTCTGCCAACACGTCTTTGCCTCAGTGTACTTACCTGTCAACGACAACTATAATTCACTGAAATTATCCATGTTAACCTACTACCGAGCTTAACATTTAACAAAATTAGTTCTTTATTTATGAGCATTGATTATGATATTTAATGATTTTCCAACAGGGCAGTTTTCACATTTATTTATTTGCTTTCTTTTTATTAAATTCTTTTCAAGTCGATTAAGTTTCCAATCAGGACAAATCAGCTGTTTTTGCCTTTACCCGTGCTTGGCACCAAAACAATGTTTTCCTACGCTTGGCACCAGAGGCGTGGTTGTTTCTTTATTTCTTTGCTTATTTTTGCACCTTGCAATGGTTGACACACTTTGTACCATTGAGATTCTCTGGCTGTTGCCAGAAATCGACGCGTATTCTTTGATTTTCCTGCGCTTGGCACATGTTGCTTGTTTACCAGCGCTAAAACACCGTTTCCTTCTTTCCTGTCATTGGCAGCAATGGGATGTGTTCCTGTGCTCGGCACTCGTAGCATGTTTTCCAGCGCTTGGCACTGATTATATGATTTCCCGTCCTTGACAACGTTTGTGTTACTACCACTTCTGATTTGGTCACTGCCGTATTTGCGTTTTGCTAGGATGTGATTTCGTAATATCAATCAATCATTTAATCATTCCCATCTTTTCTATCTTGGCAAGAAATACCTTCTCGTTCGAGGAAGAGATGAGATTTTAGTCATCAGCCGATCTGTTTAATATTTTTAAAAACCATACGTGCGTTCTTAGATTTTATAGTCTTAGTATAAGGAGATTATTACCTCCTGTTTTTAACACAGTGGAGGCCTGGTGTTGTAGTCTTTAGCGCTTTGGACTTTCGACCTGAAGGTTGGTAGTGGTTAGCCTGTGCGGTGTTGTAGTGGTTAGCGCTTTGGACTTTCAACCTGAAGGCTGGTGGTTCGAGGCATAATCTCTGGTGCCCTGTTGTTTCCTTTAACATGAAACTTTGTTTCACATTGTCTCTGTCTCCTCCACCCAGGTGTGTGAATGGGTACCGCAACATAATGCTGGGGTAACCCTGCAACTGACCAGCATGCCATCCACTGGATGACTAGCAATACTGCTGTAGTTCGTTTATGCATCCTGTGGCTCGTGTGCGACTTTACCATCATCACCATTTGTCATCCTTTCTTTCTACTTCCAGGTACCTGCGTAAGGGAAACGTGTGGGGTTGCACTTTTCTCAATCTAAGGGGTGGATCATTAGAAATCCTGGGAGGGGGGTCAAAAATTTTTCAGTGTATGAATTGTTTTTAAGGCCTGAGTTTCCTGCAGGATTTTTTTGGGGGGAGGTGCAAGCCTGCAGGTTTTTTTTTTCTCAGATCTTCTTTATAAATGTGTGCAAGATCCAATTTTTTTATACTAAGTCCAATCCAATTTTGGTATTAAATGCTGGAGAGTAGATTTAAGTCAGACTGTCGAACCTTTGCATGAAAAATGAGGAGAAATAAGAATTGAGATGGAGTGTTCGAGCGACGAAGGCGCGAGCCGCTAGGGGGGTCTGGGGGCATGCCCCACCAGAAAATTTTGAAATCTTGATGCTCTGAAACTCCATTTCTAGTGTTCCGAGACAACAATTTCAGTCAAAAATGTTTGGCAAACTTCTCGTCGCTTTGCGTCTCTCTGTGTGGCTTCACATACAAGTACTCGATTTTATTTTATATTTCTTGCTGTTTGTTTAGTTTATCTGGATATCAGAGTTAAGTATACGCAATTTCGTCTTTTTGTATAGTAAGTATTATGAGAATTTGACAAAAATGACAGAACAGATGTCAAAATCGGGATTTTTCTATCCCGATCACATATTGGTCGGGATTCGGAATTTTGATGTAAAATCGGGGTAATCTCGACGAAATCGGGACGGTTGGACAATCTGTAATGTATTTAAAAAACTACTTGCGTGTAGTACAGCAGGTTACATATTTCATCATGTTTACAGTGTTTTCAAATATGTACATAAACAAGGTTTTGGTTATATTAAGATATTGGTACATGTACCAGATAGACCTTTGAGGCACGTAATTTTTGACAGCATTTGACTTAACCTGAAGTTTCTTTTTGATGAATTTTACTACCAGAGAGCATGTCATACTCTCATATGTTCCACTTTAAAATAAATAAGTATATAATTATATCTATCCAGTTAGCTTGCAGGATTTTATTATTATTTTTTTTATGGTAAACTGCTTGCAGGAATTTTTTTTGAGACAATTTTCCTTTGCAGGATTTATTTTTTGGTAATTGTCACCCCCCCCCCCCCCTCCCAAGATTTCTAATGGTCTGCCCCTAAAAACATGGCTTAACCACATCCACCCTCTTCTTTTTACTACCTCTCTAATGATCACCTTATTTGCCCTTCTTGTTGCTTCTTGTTTGTGACTCGCATTGTCCAGTTGATATTTAATGTCCGTCTCAAACTAGGTATCCAACTTCTTTTCATCCGTTTAACACGTTAACACCGAAATGGCATTAGGATAGACTTCTGATCTAAAAATTCTGATTTTGATGTTTCTGGTAACCTGGCTGTTCCTCCAGAGCGATCTTTCGGAACTTCGCTAAGGCTGCTGTCGCCTTTTTGCCTTAACCCTATTCGGCCTGGGCTTTTTTTGAGTTTTTGAGCCTGGGGGGGGAGGGGGGGGGCACATTGTGCCCCCCCCCCCCCCCTCGTAACTTCAAGAACATTAAGGCTACAACAATGAAACCAAGAGGGTACATAGTACGTCCTAAACTGTCTCCTTTGCGATCCGCACAATGGAACAATGACGTCACATGACGTAGTTATTAGGTAATTAGTTATACGGTCACCACACACGCTGGTCCATACAAGACAAGGACTGTGTCTTTCTCTTTTTCTGCGGAGGGTAATTCTTTAAGTGTTAGTTTTTTTCTTGCTGCTTGTTTTTGTACACCTCTTTTTGGTGTTGATGTAGTCGCTTTTGAAGTTGCCTTCGTTGTTTTTGGCGTTGACGTTCGTCTTTTTATTACAGGTTTCAGCCATTTGTCAAATATCCCTGTTGTCAATGAACGTTTGGTAACGCTATCATCGCCACCTGTCGAACCACTTTGACTCATGCAAGGATAATTATACAATTGTTTTGTCAATCGATTGAGTTTGTGTGCTATTGGTTTTGAGTAATTTATTTACGTTAGGAAAACAAGAAAAATACTACTACAAAAGGTTGAGCCCAGGAAACGAAAACCCGAAGTAGAACGATTAAAACAATTGCCTGGTTGGGAACCGTGGGATTAACCCTTATGATGTAAATTAAATGGCAGGACTACTAAGCGCAAGAGTGTCTCCAAACGAACGGGAAAGAGACGTTCAAGAAAAACAGGAGTAAAGTAATCCTGGACTCAATCGTTTTGACCGCATAGCCAAGAGCCTAAACGATAAGTGGAAAGCCGACAGAAAAATGATAAAAGCCAATGACAATTTATCAGACAAAAAGACCCTGACGGAAAAAGGCATTAAAAAATAATGCAAGCTAAACTCAAGTTAAAATTTTAACCATTTTTATTATAATATTTGCACGTGTGTGAAATACAAATTTAAGATAAATACTATTCTCTGATTGGTCCAAATCCCATCTGTCAATCAAATGACGTCAGACCTTCCTGTGACGTCATCGTGCTCTTCTCTGATTGGTCCATTTGCGTCACGTGTGCCATATGCCGTAATGCCATTGGCTAGTCCCCAAACCGACAACCCTTACTATTATCAACACCATGCTCATCATTTTGATCTCATGTAAGTTAATGTTTACAGAAGTATATAGGGGTCTAACATGCATTCTTCTTGCATTTTCGCATTTTTGTTAGCAAAATTTTTGTTAGACACTATTAATAGACTTTTTTAGTGAATCTGTGGAGACATTCTTGTTGCATTTCTCACATTTTTGTTAGCAAAATTTCTCGCATTTTTGTTAGATACTATCAATAGAACACAAGAGTCGAGTAGCATATTTTTGGAAAGCGGTTTAGCGAGCGCACGTTTGTGGCCTGAGAAAGCCATATATTAATAGGTTGATTTAGTTAACTGAGATTTTAGAGAACGTTAGAAGAAAGAGCAATTTATTTGGCCGTATTTTATCAAAAGTGCAAGCTCTCGCTATTTCAATAATTTCAATACAGAGGTTTCGTGACTTGACCTTCATCTGAAGAAATATGGGTGTTAAATTTCATATAATATCTGGTACGCTGTTTTCAAAAAATGCCTCGTCATATATTTTTTTCAGTTAGGTAACATTCCTACTGTTTAATGTCTCTCTTGCATAGCAATGATTTTTAAGGCGTAAGATTATGAATTCTATGTTTTTTGGGAACATGTTGTTTGTAGCATGTAGGTCATTGTATCGGGCGTCAAAACGTGTAACGTAATGTAATCTTATGGTAACCTAATGTAGACTTTGATCAGATATTTGGCACGCTGGAAGCGCGCTTGGCTAATATCCTTTACGATGTGTTTTAATGTTTGTCCAGTCTGATTTGTCAAACTGGTTGCTTCAGGACATTTGGTATTATTTATAGCACTACGTTCTTAAGAAAGGAAAAAGAGAGTTTGAGGTAAGCAATAACATTATTGCTGACTGAGAATGGTTGTATGCTGTACGTTTACAATGAAGTTTTGTTTACAAAACAATTCTGCGCCGAAATAACGTGTTTGTTAATTTCCATGTTATATCGCCAATGCCACCAAATGTACAACTAAATTGGATAAAAAGATTCTAAGGAGAAAAACAGAAGCAGTAGTTTGGAGAAAAAGTGCGGGATTAGAAGAATGGAAGTTGATTTTGATTTCGTGACAGGCGGTCAATAAATATTCAAAGTTTCGATTCTGGCGGAATTTTGAGTTGTTTAGTCGTTATTTTGTCTTTTTAATTCTTATTTTTCTACCTTCATCACTTTTGGCTATTTTTTTTCTTCCTATTTTCAGATAATAAACCAAGCTAAAGCAAGCTCCTGGCCATAGTCATGAAAACACGATATTTCTGTCGGGACAGTGCCCCTTTAAGTTATATCTGGTATTCGAATCTGTGAAATGGCTTATTTACGCTTCATGAGCTCTTTATGTACAGTAGTATAAAAAGAGGCAGGCCAAACACGACTCCCACTAGTCGCAAGAAGTTTTTAAAAGCCTTTAAAATAGCTTTCCCAAGTAGGTTTACGAGGTATTTGTCCGTTGCTATAGATCACTGTTAGGATGTGACAAGTCGCAATTATCTATCTACTTTGCTCGATAATATTGACTCATTGATTTTTGGATAATTCCTCTAATGACAGGATCCCGGAGGATTTCATGCCATAGCCATGATTATAATTATTTTATTTCTCTATGTATTTGCTGCACTGTCCTGGCATATATTAGGGTTTCTTCGGTTCAGACTCGTGTTGCAAAATTAAATAGCGATCGGCTGAAGTTTATGTTACCGCTGTGGAAATATTAGGATCAGTAAATAGGCCGTGATTAAGTGTTCACAGCCTGCGGCGTACAAGACTTGTGAGAAAGTGTTTCTTGATCACGGATGTAAGTGTCTATTAAAGATTCAAGAATGGATGCAATCATGTTCAGGAGTAATAAGCTCCTGTCATGTTCCTATATTGGAATCACGACTTCTTGCCGTTAGTTTTAGCTCTTTAGTTTATTCTGTTGTTGAGTAGTGACTTGGAGCTATCAGAACTTCCGTTGTCTTATCATGGCATTACGATCACTGCATCCAATAGTATATCGAATGTACGCGAAGAACAGCTTCACTTGTAGAGTTGTACCAATGTATCTCGAATTCATTGAGACATACACGAGACTACACTACGTATCTTTTGTACAACAAGCGTGTAATTCTCTTGAAGTAATGTTGTGCTCCATGGGTTCCATAATAATGGAGTAATTCCATAATAATGGAGTAAATGGAATAATAGAGTAAATAAAAAAGCCCATCCGATTATAGGCCCATCAGTAACAAAACATTACTCCGATTATACCAATTAATTCGTTATTCCTTTCTTAATTCCTTAACAGAAATTCTTTACAAAAGTTTACGCCAAAATGAAATTAACTGAAAAAACGCTTCTTTATAACAATATTTTTTGCTTGCCAGCCAAAAAAACCCTTACGAAGTTACATAAGCCCAGGGCCTATAAGCAGCATTTTACGGTATAGTCTCCGTAAAAAAAATCACAAAGAAGTATAAAAAGAGACAGGCCAAACACGACTTCCACTAGTCGCAAAATGTATTAAGTAGCCTTTAGAATAGCTTTCCCGAGTAGACCTACGAGATATTTGATTACCATTAGGCATATATTAGGGTTTTTTTTTGTTCAGAGTCGTGTTGCAAGGTAAATAAGTTTATGTTATCGCTATGAAAATGTTAGGATCAGTAAATTTCTTAGTTCGTGATGCAGTGTCCAAGTCTCCGACGTGCAAGGCTTGTGAAAAAGTGTTTCTTCGTAACACTGAGATGTATGTCTCTAAGATCCAAGAATGAAAATGCCAAAGACGACCACGACAACTCTAGCAACTATGTTTAGCTCATTTCCGTTCTTGGTGTAACTGTTTGTTAACAGTGACATTCAAACAAAAGTTAAGACGAGGGGATGAATACTGAGTAAGTTTACAAGAACTAGATTTCCACCTGAAACAGATTTTGATGATAAGATTAATGATAATCTCAATAATGAGAACAGAGGACAAAGTTGCTAAGAATTTTACTTGAAAGGAGGAATGAAACTTCTTCGCAGAATGAAAGCTAAATCATTCATTCAGTTACGTTGAATAATAAGGGTAACGCGTTATCGCATCAAAGATAAACTTTCTCCAAACTTACGACGCTCTAGAAAGCTCCAAATCTCCCAGAAAGACGCAGCCCAAAAAGCGTGTCTCAATTCCACAAGACTATCGCGGAACACATACTAAGATAAGACTAAATTTTGTTATTGTAAAGTAGATACGTATCAAAACGCGTGCCTTGGTTGAAAAATCCTTTTAGATCGCATTCGTAACAAAGTATTTACGTCACTATTAAAGTTTACAGCTGAGTGATGGAACGAGTGAGCGGTAACGCAATATTGTGTTGTTTTTTTGGAAATTAAATGTAGCGACTTTTGCCGAACGCAAACAAACAAAAAAAAGAACAGTAATTTTCAGTTCGAAAAATTTTGTTATTTCAACGTAGATATGCGAAAAATGTTTACATCTGAGTGGTGGAACGAGCAAGCGAGTGAGTGAATTGGTCGCCGTTACCGATAACCCGTTCATTACGCTTGCGTGTATTCACGGGTTAAAAAGGATCCTGAAAATTAATTAGATATCAATCACCAAGGGAACAATCTTTTAAGTATTGCTGGATTTTTTTCCACAGCAAATGATAATGGAAAGCTGGTAATTAATCGTATGGATGATAAAAGTTATAGAGAACTTGTTCAATCTTTGAACAGAGAACAAATGGAGTTTTTTGTTACCATATGTTACTCTCTGTTAGGGAAGGACCATTATTTTTTTGACGGGGGATTGGAAAATCTTCACATGCAAACATTTTTTTTTTTATATGCGGCACCTGCTGCAAACAAATTATTTTGTGTCTCCGTCCAACTGCCATACTTCCAGCAAACATTGTTTTCTTTATTTTTTTTCTTGCATACAATTTATTTCAGTGTTTATAACCTCTGCAAACAATTTATTTCAAAATATTCAACCCCCCCCCCCCCCCCCCCCCCCCGGCAAAAAATAATGGTCCGTCCCTTAAAAACGAGGAGAAGCAATTGACACTTTTTAAGTAGTGGCGCGGGTTTAGCGAAGGCAACAGTAACACAATGTTTGTATTAGGCTCTCGATAATAAACCAGGTGAAAATCCAGACGAGTTGAAAGTACTGAAACTTGCTCCAGACACAAGACAAGAGGACTGCATAACCATTACCAATTACATGCAAACAAAATTGTCAAAAGAGAAATTGAAGTCAAGAAACCACGCACTCTAACCTAAATGTCCAATTGCAACATCAAAAACAATATTCGGACATAATATGACAGCATTGCATGATGGGGCAAACTTACAGGAGATAGCCCGTAGGGCACTTTGATTGTAACAGGAAGGCAACAAGGTAATGTCCCTCCAATTTCCACAGCTGGTTAGATCCCATTACTTTGCCAACTGGATTATTAGTCCTTTTCTCCAATCTTGGGGGACTGTCTCACTATCCTATATTACATTGAAAAGGTCACGAAACGCATCAGCTGTTGTTACAGGTGTCAGGTGCTAAACGTAGTAGTTTGACCAGTGGTGGAAGAATCCAAAAATTCTTCAAAACAATAGACAACTCTAGACAGAATAGCACAACCTACCAACAAACAAAATATTTCTCGGTTATTTCGCATATGATAACAAGGTACTTGCTTTTTTTTAACAGTGCTTATAATTCTAGTGGTAATACTGGCTTTCGGTCTGGTGATTTTAATACCAGCAATTATATGCCTGTGCTGTAACAACAAAGGTTAGTTCTGTTTTTATTTTTGATCCAAACGCAATAGAAAATTGTACATTATTTAGTCTATTTCCCTCAAGAAACTAATCTTTATTTAGAAAAATATTGTAAAATCCAAGGAATCGAACCTCATCTATCTTTTGAGAGTGGAACTTCAATTAATAGGCTGGGTTATCTTGTTATAGCTGTGTTAAAAAGCAAACCCCGTAGTTATCTAAGTACGTAATACGCGAAAATTACAGGGCTGATGAATTTCAATGGGGCACTACACAGCTGTCCGTTGTTGCCACTTCACTGGTAATGCGTTAGTTTCTAGTGTGCCCCATCACAGACAATGTTGAACCTTTGGTTGATGAAAAGTTAAACAGTAAGGGTGATAGGGTGATTGAAATAAATATTTTATGCTTGAACGCATGCATCACTTGAAGCTCTATTTTGAATTTTATTCAGTCCCGAGACACAATTATATTGATTAACAAAAATTAGAATCAGATTAACCTTGACGAACTTTTTATTGGAGGAATCAGAGAATTAACTCTGTGTGTAAATTGTAGTGCTAAGTTCAACCCATAAATTTCCCTGTACTGAGCGTTAGCCCTAGTAAGGAAATGAGGGACCACACGAGGGAAAGAAAAAAATCTTTGACCTCGGTGGGATTCGAACCAACGACCTCCGGATTAGATCTTCCGTCGCTCTACCGCTTGAGCCACGAGGCCGTACGGGAGCAGATCGTGGGTAATAAGGTGGTAATTCGTGGCAGTGAGAATGTAAAGGGTACAAATAAATGTTGAGCCACGTAGCACTGGTGATACAAACAAGGAATCAGAGAATTAACTCTGTAGCACTACAATTTACACACAGAGTTAATTCTCTGATTCCTTGTTTGTATCACCAGTGCTACGTGGCTCAACATTTATTTTTTTTATTGGAGGTAATTGCTTTCAGTGTTTTGCGAAATGTCTTTCAGGATTTCTTTTTTTTTTCTGTTTTGCATTTGTCTTTTGTGCAGTTAAAGTATTGAAGGTCCGTAGATGTTTAAGGTAAAAAAATATCTATATGCCCAAAAGTTTGATTTTTTTTTTCAACTTTTTTTATTTCAGACTTAAAAAAGAAAGTGGAGAACTTACAGGCTGCAGCTGTACCTATGGTAGCTAGAGTTTAGTAACAACTCGCCTGATTATTTGAGAAAATATGGTAGGTTGTAACTACAATCCCGGACGTAGCTAGTTGAAACAAACGCGAAGTTGGCGTATTTTTCGACATCTCGTTCAATAAAAACTAAAAACAGTTTGGCAGAAATGTGACCCGACCAACCTTTTACTCTGTGTTGTCTTGAAGGTGTGACGATTCACCTTCCGCGGCCAAAATAACCTTGATAAGAGGCAAAGGGGCAAGGATTGTTGAAGTGAGATTGATATATGTTACTCAACAGTATTGTCCGAGGTTGTACGTAGGACATAGGTACATAGGAATGTGTCATATAAATGTTCCATAAATCAATAAAGGTCTAGTATCAAGCCAAAGTCGTCACGTATTGTAGGTCGTAAACAGTCATCATAACATGAGTAGATAGTAAATAGAATCAGATTAAAAAACATAACCTTGACGAACTTTTTATTGGAAGTGTTTGCTTTCAGTGTTTTGCGATGTCTGTTTTGCATTCGTCGCTTGTGCAGTTCAGAAGTATTGAAGGCCCATAGATGTTTACAGTAGAAAAAATGTATGCCCAAAAGTTTGATTTTTTTCAACTTTTTTTATTTCAGATATGAACCAGCAAAGAAAGACCCTCAGTAAGGATTGTTGAAGTAAGATTGATATATGTTACTCAACAGTATTGTCCAAGGTTTTACATAGGACATAGGTGCATAGAAATTTGTCATATAAATGTTCCATAAATCAATAAAGGTCTAGTATCAAGCCAAAGTCGTCACGTATTGTAGGTCGCAAACAGTCATCATAAGGCCTACTCTGGGGCCTTAAGTCGCCTTAAGTCGCCTAAAGTCGCCTTAAGTCGCCTAAAGTTGCCTTAAGTCGCCTAAAGTCGCCTAAAGTCGCCTTAAGTCGTCCTTTGTCGCTTAAGGTCACCTGAAGTCGTTAGGCTTAAAAAAGGCCTGCACACCTTAAAATTGCCCTAAAAGGTTTCACTTTTGCTATTTCTTGAATATATAATCATTTTATTGCCCCAAATCTCTTTTTTTAGTTCCCATATATGATTATATACTGCAAGGGTATGGCCCCATGCAGTAAAACACCATGCCTCAATAGTTATGCACCATGCCCTAGTTGCTTCAATTATATTTGCTGAACCCTATAAAGGACGGACCATTTTATTTTTGAGGGGGGAGGGGGGGGGGGCAAATACCAAGAAAAAAAATTCACGCACAGATAAAGTATAGAAAAGTATGGAAAAATCACAAAAAAAATTCTTGCACAGCCTCAAGATGGTAAAAAAAAAAATCATGCTTGCTAAAACAAAATGCCCAACCCCTAAAAATAAAATGGTCCATCCCCAAGGAGGGTACACTCATTCATCTTCAAAACATTGACAGCTAATTCTATAGGTTTACTTATATTTCATGGATGGCAGAGTGTTGCTGAAAGGATGAAGTTGTGACTTATATTATAATCAGCATTTAATATGAGCAACATCATAAAAAGAAACACTGCTGATCAGCAGTCAATATACTGTAATGGTGCAGGCATTCCTTCACCTTCAGGCTATTATAACAATAGTGAGAGCTGTTTTGGATCACTAAGATCACAATAATTTGAAAAGTATTTTGGGGTTTAGCCCAATTATTGCTTATCACTTTTACGTTGAGCAAGTAAGCTTAAAAAGATCATAAGCTTAACCAAAGGCAATGTAACTGTATACAAATGTACTTAACTTTTAAGCTTAATTACCCAACGTGAAAGAGTAACCAAAAATGGGCCATTTCTCCCGCATACAACCTCTAAGCTGGGTTCTAGCCATCCAACATTATTCGGTTTACAACCAATCGTAACGGAACGTTTGAAAACTTGAAACTTCTTTACAACTTGTAAGCTTATATGTCATCTTCTTGACAGTTTGATGAAGCAAAGAATTGAAATCAACCTATACGCTCAAGATTGCAAAATTTGCGTTGATTATGTTACTATGATGGCTCTCTGTCACAAAGGTCAAAAGGATTTCTTGTTATCAACCATTAAGCAGGAATGTGCAAAGGATTTGCAGCTGCTTCCAGCAGGAAAATTTGCCTCACTCGAGCAAACATGGCCGCCACATGTTTTGACCACGTGACTTCTTTTTGGGACATGGATGCCCACGCGCGCGGGCGCGCGTGCACTCATGTTCAGAAAATTAGCACTCAATTGATTCAGCAAACAAAGCCAAAGCTGAAGTGTTGCTGTTGTTGAAATTGAAACACATTCCCACTTTACAGTACAGCCTGACTAGGCTTCGTGGCTCCCTCTAGGCTACCACTCGCGTGCTTTACCTTCGTGGCGTAGATTGTCAATCAAGCTGGCCTGGAATTTTTGAAATCGTTCTTGTAGCCATTGACTGGCTTCCTGCTTGTATTGCGAAAAGAAAACTAATTCCGACAACTCAATTCAAGGACTTCAAGGTAAGGTAGATATAAATTTCTGAAATTTATTGGTTAAGCGAGCGCGGGAGCTAGTCGCGCGCGGGAGGAAAAGAAACGCGCGAAGCATGGAAACCATCTACGATTGGAAAGGAATTCTGGGAGAATCAAAATGGCGGACGCCAATGTAAATATTGTCAACTCTGTCATTTGCTGTGCATTCGTTTGTGATCCATTATTTTCTGGAAATTTTTGAGGTAATAATTAACTTCTACACCGGTAGATCTGTCAACAGCCTCATCAGTAACACTATTTAGTTTTGTTTTGACAGGTGAAATAAAAATGTTGCCAGGTGGAAAAGTGTGAGAGCATGTCGGGCCTGGAAGCAGAACTAATCAACCCTGCTAGAAAGTCTCCTACGAGGGTTCGGTTCCCTGTCAGTGGAACATCCAAGTTTTCAGGAGCCGGACAAATAGATGCGCTATTGAGAAGGACCCTCGCTTACGGTACCAAATTTGATATTGGAATATTCTATTGGACTAAGGCAGGAGAACAACAAATTGGCTGGGTGCCTGACCAAACAGTTTTGGATGTCGTTTGTCAAGCTTTCGAGCCAAAATTGACTGTGCAACTGCCACAACAGTGGCAGATAAATTAACCAAATTTAAGTAATATGTGAAATCGAAAAATGATTTTTAATTAACTAATTTGATGCCTTTGTTCATTGTTGTATAAATAAGTCAAGGAAAATGTATGTTAGTTTGCTTCAGATCAGGTATCCATTTTTAAGTGAAAAAGTTGGATTTTTTCCCCAAGATTTTGTTTGGCAGTGTATATGATCTTTATATTTTTGTATGATTATTGTTTTTATTGCAATATCTTAAAAACATTTAAGCAGCTAACTGAATTTTTTCTCATTCTAGATAAGTAATATTGTTCCTGCCTCTTGTTTGGCTAATAAATGTTCATAATACAATTTAGCATTCATATTATATATTTATATAATGTTGTTGTTGTTATTGTAATAATTTGAATCTCAGTACAGCTAAAAGGGGCTTAAAATCTGGAAACTGGAGATTTACGGTCACTTAAGGTTACAGTGTACCTTCGCGGGTGTCTCCAGTATAACAGCTCTAGCGTCTTTAGATTACACTTAATATACCTAAACCCAGATATCAAATTAAAGCTTATAGAGCTGGCTATCTAAATATGGAAACCGTTTGGTAATAAAATGAATTGTCGAATTTTTTACGACGTCGAAATTCGAACGTCCGAATCAGCTTTAAAACGCTATAACTCAAAGCGATTATTGTATTTTGCTAATTTTATTTGTTCTTGGATTTCCGGACACGAAGCGCTAAAAAAATGTGTCGGCGATTTACCATTTTCAATTGCAGTGAAAAGTTACAGAATATTTTCGAAAAAGGGAGAAAAAAAATTGGAATGAACGCACGGAAATGGATCTTGACGAAAACGTTTTCGGAATTAAGAAATTCGCCGACACGTTTTTGTTGAGTATATGTTAGCCTAGCTTCTGTCCAAATTTGAGGAAAATCGAACAAATTCCCTTTGAGTTGTAGCTCTTTAAAGTGTCCCCAACAAGGGAAAAATTAACTTTGAGAAAACAGCGCTTAAAAAAACATATCGCTTCATAAACAAACTGCGCCCACAAAAGTTATACCGTCATTTCTCCGTCAATTTTCATTATTTTTCGATAATTTTTTTTTGGATGAAAGTTCATTCTGTAAACTTTATTTTAACGCCCAAAAAAAAATTTCGATAAATTTTCGATCTGAAGGTACACTGTAACCTTAAGTCTATCTGAGACCAAATGAACTGATTGTGATAATTTTGTTTATTGAAATATGAGACAAACTATCATGAATGCCAGGATTCATGTCAGGACTCAAGCTGTAGCCCTAACCCTAACTCTATGTCTAACCTGAACTGGAGTCCTTGGTCGCAAACTGACTTAAGTCCTGACTCAATCGGACCTGGCTTGAATCCTGTCTCATATTTCTCTCCAGAGACCAGTGGCTTGGTATTTAGGTATAGCGATGAAGAGACTGTCAATAACTTTTGTTTCATCATTTTTTAGAAACACTTTTATGTTGCCTGAAGTTGCCTTCAGTCACCTTAAGTCGCCTTAAGTTGCCTTAAGTCGCCTTAAATCGCCTTAAGTCGCCTAAAGTCGCCTTAAGTCGCCTTAAGTCGCCTAAAGTCGCCTTAAGTCGCCAATATTTTAAACTAATTTTTCCTTAAGTCGCCTTAAATCGCCTTAAATCGCTTAAAGTCGCCTAAAGTTACGGCGACTTAAGGTCCCAGAGTAGGCCTCATCATAACATGAAAGACGCATTTTTAACGCACTTCCTAACTGTTTGTGCTTTATTAATTTTGCCCTCTTCAAAGATTTATAGTTTCCTCTGGTGTTTAAATCGATTATTCAACAGGTCGTAGAAATATTTGATTAAAATAATCTATATTTTGTACATGTTGAACCATATTTTTTATATCAAAACTGGTTCAACAAAATGGTTTTGTATACATGTAGAATGATTCAAAATCATAAATGATTGTGAAAGGAATTTTTGAAAAACAGGTTTGGATTATAATCATTAATTAGGGCAGCAGTGTGTTAATTATATTTGTTATACATTGTATTCACTATCTGTCTCCTCATTGGCTAAGAGCATACAGTTACGTGGCAATGCATGTTTTCCAAGACCAATGTCAAGTTCAGGGTTGGCGAATTCTATTCTTGTTGGAAAATAATAAACTGTGTTACGTGCGACAGTGCGTTTGTCGTTATTTTCTTTAAAATAATGAATAATAAAACAATCATTGCGGTTTTAGTGTTATCAGCGACAGCCTCAACCGATAACACTTAACTTGACCTTGATTATTCCGGATATCACAAAAACCTCATCCAATATTAACATAAAGCACATATAGCGCGTTCTGGTTCATCTGGGCCTATGGCACAAACATTGATTATTTCTTCCACTAACATGTTCTCACGCTGCCTCTTATTCGACCACGCTATTTTGAAATAGGTAGAGTCTACCTTCTGTAGCTCCAACCCGTCCTCCTCTCTGAATTTACGATTATCCTTAATTCTCAAATTGCTCTGAATTTACGATTATAGTTAATTCAGAACACTGACAGTCTGAAAGGAATTCTGATAAATCAGCATTTTTGTTGAAAAAGAACAATCCTTAGTGTTCGGACAGGACTCGAACCTACGACCCTACGACCCTTCGCTGACTTATCCTCTCTTCTAACCACTAGACCACCACGATGCTGGTTGAGCAAACCTTAATTTTTTAACATAATAAAATTCATGCGCTTATTCTACACCCTGTAGTAAGCCTATAAAGTCACTCGCTTAAAAATAATTTTAGAAAGTAAATGGAAAAGCTTGATCACCAAACCTGAACAAAAAGCTAACCATTTGAAATCAGCGCTTAGGCCTAATCACTGTAGATCAATGATATTCTATGCAAGACTCAAATAAATATCTTGCAGATATAGTTTCCCATCGCCTTGTTGTTCGGTGGTCTAGTGGTAAGAAGACGTTCCTAGTAGCGGTAGTTCCGGGTTCGAATCCCTCAGTCCAAATAACATGTTTTTTTATTTCTTCTTTTCTGAAATGTCCTGGGAAACAGTGTTCTAAATTAACTATAATGGTAAATTCGGAGCAATTTAAGAATTAACAATTATCGTTAATTCAGAGAGGAGATCATGTTGGTAGCTCAGAAGGAGGTCGGACACTTATTGAGAATTATATAACGTAATGTGGACACTTGGAATTTTTTTTTCAATAAAGTTTTAAGTGTAAAAAAGAAAACCTAAAATCCCTACTCAGGATTGAACCTGTGACCTCAGCTAGGCTTAAGCTTACATAGTCTACCATACCACTGTACCACCTAGCTTCTCGGGTTGCTTAGTCCCAAATTTAACTATATAAACTGCTAACCCTAGCCTCGACTGAAAGCTAACCAGTTACTCCGTTATATAAGTCTCAATAAGGTGTCCGACCTCCTTCTGAGCAATGGAATCTAGACTTCACCTTTGAAATAATTCTCGATGGAAGAATCCACGTGTTGGCCGCCATCTTGGCCGTTGGACAAAGATTCGGGATTGTTGTAATCTTTTGACCAAAGCGGCGCGCGTACCGTTTGCTGAGAGGTTGAGCCTACTACAAATGGCCCGAATATCTTTCACGTAGAGGATATTGAGCTCGAGGTCGGCAGGAATAAGAGGTCGGAAGAAATCATCCCGAACTTCAAACTTGGCAGTTTAAGCGACTAACAGAGCTATCGGGGCCAAAAGTATCGCTGAGAGCAGGGTACAACATAAATTTTTGCGGAAAAATACGATATTTCTCGCATTCTCAGTAAAACGAAAATTATTGCAGAGATTTCAAACAGCTCTCGCAAGAAACAATATACCTCTTTAGCGTGTATGTTTTGTTTTTCCAATGTAGGTCATGTGATGTTCTCAAGGGAATTTGTAGTTTGTCTTCTCATAAATTATGCATACATTTACACGTAAAGAAAACAAAATGTAAAAGAAACAGTTCTCTAGGGTAACACAACATGAACTACATTAGCTGTGGTCACGCTAGCCATTTTACTCTTGGGCAAGAGGCTCTTGCCCACGGGGAAGCAACTTCTGTGTGTGACCGATTTCCCCAGAGTGAAATTGCCCTCGGGAAATTTCCATGGATACGTCAAAAAGAACAAAAGAATTGCCCATGACAGTTCCAGTTCCAGTTCGCAGTTCGCAGTACTGTAGATTTGAACTCCACTTTACAGACACCCGGTTAAAGTGCTTATTTGCTTGATCGAATCTACACGCTGTTCTCATAAGAAAGTTGAGAAAACTTTTTCGATATCAATTTTTCTTCTCCGTGTTTTAGCTGTCTAAAAACGTGAAACTTCACGTCCGATGGGGTACAACACCACGCAAGAAGAAAGACTGGGGATAGTCTGCTGTGACGGGAATACCAGAATGCTAGTTTCGCGTTTTTCTCCGTTCCTTGTTTTTTTTTTTTTTTTTTGGTACATGTTACTACAATCATAGACAACAGATCTTAATAGAACCATGTTTCTTCCTCGGGGCAAACCAAAAATACTGAAGAGCCGAGAAACCGCGAAACTGGCATTCTGATTTTGATGTCACAGCGGATTATCCCCAGTCTTTCTTCTTGCGCTTTATTGTACCCCACCGGAAGTGAAATTTCACGTTTTTAGACGGCTAAAACACGGAAAAGAAAAATCGATAGCGAAAAAAATTTTTACGTTTTTTTATCAGAACACCATGTAGATTCCATTAAGCAAATAAAAAAAATCTGTCATTTACGCTTCAAGGTGGCTCGCAATAGTTCCCAGCATTTCTATCACTTATGGTGAATCATTATTACCATTCTTTATCAGTTGATGTTAGGTAGATTCTGCATGTACCGGTCACATATTACGTAAAACAAAAGGAACAAAGAACGACAATAATACAAATGCAAAACAAGGCCAAGAATACAATACCTCACAAACAATAGAAGACAATGAGTGGTTAATGAGTACCGGTACATGCAGAAAGACCCTGATGTTACAATAATGGATCAACAAAATGACCAGTCATTGGTGAACAAGTTATGGTCTCTTTTATGATAGAACAGGTTACCATGATAACAGTATAACCTGTTAAAGTCACCCTTTATTTCAGCTTTAAGTGCTTATAACTAAAACACGAGCTCGGTGAACCCCATTTTTATTGTCGAATTGTAATTAGCATGTTGAGATGCAAATTTTTGCAAGGTGTTAAAAACAGATGGCTCTGAACCACTTACCACGATTTTTTATAAACTTTGCTAAACGGAGCGGAAAGTACCCGCGCTGACTTTTAACGTTAACAACTTCAGAAGCATGTAACCAATACCAACCAAACGTCGTGAATTTTTCTGAAATTTATCTGGGAACATGTTGCACTGACAGATCATTTTTCATGACATTTGACCATTCCACAGCAACAGTATTTTGTCAAGCATGTTTACCCAACTTTATTTCAATTTCTAGTAATAAATTTTACAATTTAAGATGATTTTACTATTTATATCTAAATCAATTTTGACTAAATTTGGGCACTTTCCTAACATGATGGAAATCTAAGATGGCGGCCATTCGAAATGATGACGCAAATTCCTCGTCATATGACGTCGTTACGTCATGTGACCTACCTTCACTTAGAACGTTTTGACGCACAATAAACCTACCACTTTCTGTTATACGATATATTTTGCCATTCTATTTGGCAACTTCTCAAACAAAATATGCAACGAACAGTTAAGCAAGTTAGCCATCATTTTGAATGACACCAATGCCCACAGGCAAAGTGGACTCAGAGATGCAAGCTGCTTATTTCTACTTGCTCTATTCCACTGAAAAAAATTGTCAAATACGTTTTATACACTGTACCTGTCAACTTCAATATGGCATTTTTCAGGAGATAATGTTTTTCCTCATCACAACTTTAAAATCCCAAAACTTTCAAAAAGAGACGGGACGCCATGATCACTTCATGGAAGCTATCGGTTGGTACATGTGGCACATTTGTCGTATGCTGATCAGTCTACTTGTTTTTCTTATATGCTAATTTTCCCATTTGCACTAAAGCGCACTTGTTTAATCTCCGTGGGGATATGATTTGTGAGGAATGTTTTTGAAGTCGTTCAAAAATTCGCAGCACGTGTTTTATCAGGTGTAACAATACTGCTCATTTTAAACAGTACATAATTGTTGTATACCTGTTTACCTGTTTTTCATTTACTAATGTGTTCTGAATTTTACCTTTCACTAAAAATCCACATTTCTGCATTCAGTCCCCACATGTACAGTCCACTTTTACTATACCATCGTGTTTTACTATGCGTGCCTGACGTTCGATGGTCAAAACTGTTTAACACCAATGATTTATTCAATGAGACTTCCACCAACAGTAGACTGAAGTCCTTTCAATCCGGAATACTCTCGCCAAAAGAATTATCTTCCGCCATCCCATGATTGTACAGGTGATATAAAACTATGGCCAACTTTCGGAAGCACCAAATGAATCGTTTCGGTGAAAAAGCTGTTCTGAGGACCTTAGAGCTCTGAAAAAATCGTAATAAATTAGATTACAAGTTAAGGTATTCTTAAAGTAAAACGTCGTTTCAAACTTTCGTGGCATTTGTTTACGGAGAGAAAAAATGTCGTTTTAGGTGCGAAATAAGGTGACCTAGGATTTTCGGAAAGGCGAGAGCAGCTTGTAAATTCGGGAGATGAGATTCCTTTCTCTAAAATTTTCTGCCGCTGAAATATTCAGCTAAACGAACCGAAAAGATCAAACTGTATGAACTTTCACATGGTTTCCTTTAAAAGCATCAAAATGATATGGAAAACAGTACAACGCCATTCTGAGCCTTTTTTTAAACATTCCTCGTTAGGTGCATGCCCCTGAACTTTGTACAAATGATGTCATTAGATTTATATAGTTGTGCCGATAGCTTCCAAAAAAAATTGACCGGCCAAGCGGAAGAGGTTTCTTATAAAGCATTGGCAAAAACGAGAGCGTTTTCATGTTAACACTGTGATATTGCTGAGTTTATTTCACTGCGGCTTAATCCTCGGACATACAAGCATCAAAAGCATTTATTGTTAGCATATACCGTCTTCAGTGGCTGTTCGTTTGCCCCCGAGACACGTTTTGGCCAAGTGTGGGGCGAATTGGTTGTTATGGCAACGATATATGACGTCATAAGTAACATGATGTCAGGCGTGAGGTCAGCAGCAAAATGTTTAATTATATCTCGAAAAAGAGCAATTAATTATACATGTATCTCGAAAAAGCCCCATTAATTATATCTCGAAAAAGCCCCATTTCATCCTCACACTTGGCTACGATATATCAATGATATTTTTATGATCTGGACTGAAGGTTTAGATAACCTAAAACTTTTCATCGATTATCTTAACAACATTCACCCTACCATTAAATTCACCAGCTCACACTCCTATACTAACGTACCTTTCCTTGAAGTTAATGTCTCCTTACACAACGGTAACATTTGTACTGACCTTTACACTAAACCTACGGACAAACACCAACATCTACTTTTTTCATCCTGTCATCCCTTACATACTAAAAAAGCCATTCCTTTCAGTCTAGCTCTTCGTTTATCAAAGCTCGTTCTACTGAGTTAACTACATACCTGCTTAAACGAGGCTACAACCGCAACTTCCTAACCAGACAAATACAGCGCGCTGCTGACATTCCCCGCAGACTTACTTTACAAGCCAAAGACACCAACAAACCCAAACGTATACCTTTTATTATGACTTTCAATCCTTCACTTCCTCGCATCTCTAACATAATTAAAAAACATTATAATTTACTACTTTCTTCTGAACGTTGTAAAAAAGCTTTTAACCATTTGCCTCTTGTAGCCTTCAGACGCTGCCCTAATCTCCGTGATATACTAGTTTCAGTTAAACTCCCTTCTAACTCTACTAACCCCCATCCCCAACCACCTTGTGGTTCTTTCCGTTGCGGAAAGAACTGCGCTACTTGTCCCTACATTTCTGACGGACTTAATAACTATACTTTCTTCTCTACCGGTGAAACGCGTACTATCAAATCTAACCTGACCTGTGACACTAAAAATTTAATCTACATGATTCAATGTAACCGCTGTAATTTACAATATATTGGAGAGACTAAACGACGTTTAAAAGACAGATTTAATGAACACCGCCGTACTATAGATAATCCCAACAACAAGTCTAAACCTACTACAGCCGCTGAACATTTTCTTTCCTCTCCTAATCACAATGCTAATGACATGCAACTAATCCCCATTGAAAAAATTTTCTCTAACCGAGACTCAATACGTATATGTAAGGCCAAAGAAGCTTTCCTAATTTAGCTTAATTTCAAAAGGCAGAACACTTGTTCCTCACGGCCTCAACATTCGCGAAGAAATGTACTAATTATTCACTTTTGTATTAGTTTTCCTTTCCTTGTTTTCTGTATATTTTTCATTATCAGCTATTTTTTTTTTTCTATCATTGTTATTTTTCTAGGCGTAGCCCTACGTATTTCCGTTGTTACGCATACATGTCAACTATATATAAAAAGCCAATGTAAATTTTACCTCATTGTACCTGAAGAAGGCTGGTTTGTCCAGCCGAAATATAGTACACCTTTTAAATTTGTATCTACGTTGTGTCGGTCTTTGCTTCTATATTTTATTTCACTTGTTAAACCGATCAGATCACTATTGATCCAACGTATAACAGCAGGATTGTCGTCCACGGTTACGTGCTTGAATTTCTAATTTTATTATATCACATTCTACACTCTGAATTCTCGCCGAGATTTTTTCGATTAATTTGAATTTTAAGTAAAATCCAAGATGGCGGTCATCCTGTCCGCCATTTTAGATGACGCCACACATCGTCGCAACCCATAATATTTACCTATCTTGTAGATAACTTCTCAGGCTATCTGTCAAAGGTAAAATATTTTCGAAATGTTGTAACACCGCAAAAACTCAAAGGGGAGGATAACGGGGGCTGCAACCACACCCGTCCCTTGTACTATGATTGGGATATAAGTTGCGTATAATTTCGAGGATTAATTTAAATCTTTAAAAGACGGGACCATGTAACTATACATTGGTCTGTTTATCTTTAATTTTCTAGTTTATTTTCGTATTATTTAACTTAAAAACTGTTATGTTACATTGGTTATGTTGACTCTGTTATTGCATGGTTTCCAAGTCTTTTTACATTACAACTTATTCAAAATGCTATTCACAACGTATATACAGTTATCTACATCAATTCAATCATAAGATCACTCAATCTTTATTAATGTAATTGCAAAATATCATATTGCGACTTTATATATTTTGTATGAACGAGTTTTCTTTAGGGTACCCAATTATCACTTTCAGATTTCAGTGAAAGTCAGATTTCTTTTGAAGAAAACATATAACGTTTACATTTCTTGGCGCATTCTACAGTCGTCTTAATGAACAGTGCACATCATAAAAGGAAATGTTAAAATATAGATACAACACTGTCTGAAAGTAGTCATACTGCCTTGGCTGGGGAGTAGCCAGTCAGACCTGTCTGGGGAATCACACGACCACTACTGAGTAAATAAACAAATGCGTTTAGGCTATAATAACCCTATCGCTTGATTTAAAATTTGTGTCGATAAATCAGGGTTTAAATTAGGGTATTAGTATATGACAAGAATTCATGTGTTGTTTCAGAACTAATAACTCTTATGAGTTAAAACCCCATTTGAGCTAAATTAAATTTTGGCACCTTTTTACCTGGGCGCGTTTGTTTAGTTTTGGCATTTTATCTTAGTTTTAGGTTTTTTTTAGCTTTCTAGCAGTAGTTATTACATTCTCTATATTCAATATTTGTATAAAGCATCGAGACTGATGTTAGATGCGTTTTTAACCCTCGGACGTACGGGGGGGGTTGCCACCCCCCCCCCCCTCTTAAGGTTTTTCTCCGATATTTTCAAGACCAGTTAAGATTAGCACATGCCGTTTTCAGTAGCTGTTCATTTATCCTTGAGACACATTTTGGTATAGTTTGGCGATAACGGGTTGCTATGGTAACGAGATATGACGTCATAGGTAACATGTGGTCAAGCCATTTTTTAAGAAAAATGCATGTTTTCACCTTTTTTTAGCGATAAAACATATACAACTCTAGCAAACAATATTTGCAATTTCCGCATTTTCACGATAAATTTGAATTTTTAGTGAAATCCAAGATGGCGGCCGTCTTGGCAGCCATTTTGGATGACGTCACGGACCCCCAGCAACGTTACAACCCATCATATTTACCTTATCCTGTAGAGCACATCGTTGGCTATCGATTAGATGTAAAATATTTCCGAAATATTGTACCACGGTTGGGGTATACGTTTGCGTGTAAGTCCGAGGGTTAAGAACCTTATTATTATTATTATTATTATTATTATTATTATTATTATTATTTACCCATTTCAGATCACATGTTCTCGTGAATACATTGTATCACATGATATGAAATTGTTACAAAAAAACGCCAGGTAGAAAGGTCTTAAATAGTGTCAACATTGCTAAGGTGGTCTCAAAATCTCAAATAAAGGACAAGTAGTGTTGCCGTGGAAAACAGGAAGCCTTGTTCAGTCAAGTGTCTCAAAATCCAACAAACACAGACGAACCGTTATTTCCCCATAGAAACATATGTTATATGGATACCATCTAATAAAGGACAGTTAACGTTGTCCCGGGAAACAGGAAGCCTTTTACTTTCATACGCGTCAATTTTTATGTTCTAACGCTTGAACAATATACTTTATTTGCATAATATTAATTATATATGTTCCTGCTGAAAGGCTAACAGGTCTTGGTGGTAGAAAAATAAAGAACAGTGTAATTTCGCCTCACAGCAGTTTAAACCGTAACCAGTATATGATGTTGAACAGGATGAAACAGATCGGAAACAGAATCCTGGCGTAATCATCGATACAATCCGAGTCAATTAGATGAAGACAGCTTCTCTTGACACTACACTGTGGAGTTCTGGGATATGTCAGTGGTCTGTGTTCAATGTCACTGGAAGAGTGGTGTCGTTTCCCTTTTGATCTTTCGCAGAGATGCGTGGTCGGTCTCTTGGATTTTTCGGTGAAGGCGCTATAACTCTAGTGAATTAAACGAACGACAGAGAAAAGCAAGTTAGCTCCTTGTCTTCTAAATATAGACAAGTTTAAAATTGAAAAAAGGTCGTGAATTCCGGTTTGTCAAACATTGAAAAACTGGCAGCACCATTCGAAAGTATTGCTCAGTGCTTTCGTTTGAATGTTCACAATTAAGGTCGCTCGGAATAGTTCTCGGCATACTTTGATGGATCAATACAACTACTCGTTATCAGCTAGTGCTACAATAAAGGCATCAAACAAATGCCTAGTCATAGGTGAACAAGTTATGGTTATTGCAATGATGTAACAGGTTAACGGTGTTTTTTACAGATTATACTGTTATTATGGTAACCTGTTACGTCATGACAATGACCTAAACTTTTTCAACAATGACTGTTTGATACTATTATTGTAGCACTAATTTATAAAGCGTGGTAATTGATTCATCAAAGTGTGAGTACTGGAAATTACTAGAAAATGTTGAGAGCCACCTTAAAGAAATGATTTCCCAGAGTTTTATGCAATACTATCAAAGGCCAATAAGTGTTCTTAACTTTGTCACAAAATACTAAGGGATATTTTAGTTGCTTAGTAGTACCCTTTAAGTCAGCGCGGACACTTTCTGCTCCTCCCCGGTCTGAAATAGGGTAAAACAGGCTGGTACCATATTGAATGTCATCGATCTTTACTAAAGATGATAAATGGTGTAGTTAATTACCTCTAACGGGTCATAATCATAATTG